>CAUYPO010063747.1:0-24301 GCA_963574435.1 Cheirogaleus major | reverse complement strand
TAGCCTTGTAGTATAGTTTGAAGGCTGGTAAATTGATACTTCCCATTTTGTTTTTTATTGCCTAGGATTGATTTTGCTATACGGGGTCTTCTCTGCTTCCATACGAAGCATAAAATTAGTTTTTCTATATCTGTGAAAAATGATGATGGTATTTTAATATGAATTGCATTGACTCTTTAGGACACTTTGGGGAGTATAGACATTTTAACAATGTTGATTCTGCCAACCCATGAGCATGGTATGGTCTTCCACCTATTTACATCCTCTGCTATTTTTTTCTTCAGTGTTTCATAGTTCTCCCTGTAGAGGTCTTTTACTTCCTTAGTTAAATATATTTCTAGGTACTTTATTTTCTTTGTTGCTATTTTGAAGGGAATTGAGTCTTTGATTTGGTTCTCACTTTGACTGATGTTGGCATATATGAATGCCTCTGATTTCTGTGTATTGAGTTTGTATCCTGAGACTTTACTAAATTCATTTATCAATTCAAGGAGTCTCTTGGTTGAATCCTTGGGGTTTTCTAGGAATAATATCATGTAATCAGCAAAGAGTGAGAGTTTGATGTCTTCTGCTCCCATTTGGATGCCCTTAATTCAACTCTCTTGTCTGATTGCTGTAGCAAGGAGTTCCAGCACTATGTTAAATAGAAGTGGAGATAGTGGGCAACCTTGCCTTGTTCCAGTTATAAGTGGGAATGCTTTCAATTTTTCCCCATTCAGTATAATGTTGGCTGTAGGTTTGTCATATATGGCTTGTATCATTTTTAGGTAAGCCCCATCTATGCCTATTTTGTTAAGAATTCTTATCATAAAAGGGTGTTGAATTTTGTCAAATGCTTTTTCTGCATCTATTGAGAGGATCATATGGTGTTTGTTTTTACTTCTGTTTATATGGTGAATTACATTTATAGATTTGCCTATGTTGAACCATCCCTGCATCCCTGGAATGAAGCCCACTTGGTTGTGATGGATTATTTTCTTGATAAGCACCTGGATTCCATTAGCTAGAATTTTGTTGAGAATTTTTGCATCTATATTCATAAGGGATATTGGTCTGTAGTTTTCTACCAAGCATGTAACGTCTAGATTGCAAAATTCCTGAAAATTTAACAATGTATTCTTGAAAGCTGGTACAAGTGATTTACAACACATCACTGGCAGTAATATGAAGTGCAAGGAAAAAAGCAATCCAGGCAAGGGAAAAACCACTGAGGAGGAATAGGCATTGGCTTATTCAAGGCCCTGAAGGGAGACATTGTGGCTGCAGTATAATGGCAGAGAGAATGGGATAATGATGTGAGACCTGGTGAGAGAAATGGTGTGAATCAGATGATGTATGGTCCTATAAGTAATGGCAAGGAATTGATTTTTATTTTAAGAGTGGTAGAAAGTCATTGACTGGTTTGAAGAAGAATGTTATGATCAGATTTCCAATTTTAAAATATATGCTGGCCTCTATACATAGGATGTAGTCAACAGAAGATAAAGGGAATACAGTAGACTAATTAGAAAGTTACTTTTTAGTCCAGGCAAGAGATAATGGTGGCTTAGATTGAGTTATTGTGCAACACATATTCGCTTCTTTCCTCCTCCACCTTGGGTTGGAGTATCTTTTCTTGCCCCACTGGTTTTGAGATTGGCTATAGCTTGTTTTGGCCAATAGAATGTGAGAAAGCATGATGCAAATGATGACTTTAAATGTACTTAGTGGTTTATCTCATCTCTTATACTCCTTGATCTGTCATGGAAAGACCATGCCCCAGGTAGCTGTACCCTCTAGCCTGGCCATCTAAGTCAGCTGACTCAGCCTGGAGCAGAAGTGCTCTGGGTAACTCAAAGAACTGTGAGCAAGAAAAATCTAGACTTGTAAACTACTGAGCTTTGATTTAGTTTGTTATGCAGCATTATTGTGGCAATTGTTGTGGTAGTAGTGAAATTGGAGAGAAATGGACAAATTTGAGATATATTTTGGTGGTAGGTAATGAGTTTCTGGGTTGAACAAGTGGTGATGTCATTTACTGACATAAGAAAGATAAGAAAGAACAGTTTTTGGGAGAGGAAATTAAGAGTTCCATTAACTATATTATGTTTGGAATACTTAATAATGCATATATAAGTATGAAATTTTGTGGACAGGTGTGGGCTGGAGAATAAAGTTTTGGAGTCATTGGTGTATGAGCATCATTTAGAGCCATGGATTGAATTGGATGAAATCTCCTAAGGAACAAGTTAAGTTGACATAAGCAAAAAGGCTTAAGACAGAGATAGTCCCAGCTACTCAGTAGGCTGAGGCAGAAGGATTGCTTAAGCCCAGGAGTTTGAGGTTGCTGTGAGCTAGGCTGACGCCATGGCACTGTAGCCAGGGAAACAGAGCAAGACTCTGTCTCCAAAAAAAAAAAAAAGATAGAGGCATAAGACATTTCATTCATTAGAGGTCTATTAGAAGAGGGAGAGTTAGCAAACGAGATTGAAAATGAGAAGCCAGAATCATAGCAGGAAACCAGGAGAAAGTGTTGCCACAGAATGCCTTTATAAAAGAGAGTCAGCATTGTCATTGAGGACTGCTGAAAACCCAGTAAAAAGCTGACAAAGACTTGTCCACTGGGTGTGCTCTCATGGATGTAATTGTATCCTTGATGAGAGCAGCTTCCACAGAGTATTGACTATGCAAGCTGCACTGGGAATGTGCTGAATAACAAATGGGGTGAGGAAGTGCAAACTATATATGTAGACTACCAGTTTAAACATTTTGCTATAAAGTACAGAGAAATTGAACAATAGCAAGAGAAGATTTTTGTTTTGTTTTGCTCTCAAGTGTTAGCTATGATGATGACTGCATTAAGTGGTGATCCAAGTTAAAAACCTTTTGTTTGACCTTTTGTCAATTCTTTTATCCACCCCCCCTTACTATTTAGCCCAAACCTTTGCCGCTCTCCTGGAGACCCTTATGAAGCCTCTGATCCCTTCCCTCAGTAAATGACCTTACCTCCTACTTCATAGAGAAAGTAAAGGTCTTCATGGTGAACTCAGTGGAGACTTATTAATAGCCACCTAAAATCTTATCTGTGGTTTTAGAAGATGCCTCTTCAGATTGTGGCTCAATTCTATCCCATCCTTTCCCTTCTCTGCCAGAAACCTAACTCATCTGTTATGTATTATTTGCTTTCTTTTATGGCTCCACACTCTTCTTTCCTATAGCCTATAAGCATACTAAAGTTTCTCCCATCTTAAAAATATATTGACACCATAACTTCCTTTCTCAGATTTATGTCCCTGTGGAGATTGTTTCATCTCTCTCCTTTTCTTCAAACCACATACATTTTGAAAGGGGAGTCTGCATTTCAAACCAATGAAATCTTGGTTCCACTTCTATCTTTTCATTAAATTTTTCATCAATGACTTCTCAATTACAAAAGTTAAAGATACATTTCATTCTTTGTTTTAAATTTATGAGATAATGAAAATAAAGTTTCATAACACTACAATTGTAATTACTCAACTATTTCTAGGTGATTTACTTCCCCAGAATGTAGTCCTCATAATCCCCAGGTTATTTCTTGCATGCCTAGCAGACTGCCTGTCACATTGTAGGCATTCAATAAATATTTGTTGAATAAATGATTGAATAAATGGATACATAAAAATATAATTCCTATCCTCAAGGAACCATCAAAGAGTTCACAATCTAGTGAGGAATTGGCATTCTATATAACACACACGTTCTGGAAACTCCAACAGTAGAAAATCATATGACATCTACTCAGCCCACACAGTAAGATGTGAAATGTCAGTAAATTGCAATCTGTCATTCTTGACTAATGAATCTGTCTATAAATTTGAAACATTTTTAAGTTTTAAATTTCATTACAATTATTTCATATGAAATTGAATACAGTTTAAATAGTGGGTCTTAAAAAGAGATAAAGGTGAGAAAACCATTATATAATCTTAATTTATAAAATAATATAATATATAAAATATAAAATCAGATTTTTTGAATGAAAACAATTTAACTGATCTGAAGCAATTTCATAGTATTAGATTTCTGTGAAGAAGAGACCTTGAAGCCCTTCTAGCCCAACTAATTTCACAACATAAAATCTCCTCTATATTGTTCTCCAGAAAGTTTCTGCCCAGTCTCTGCCAGGAGACACCTGTGTTGGGGAACACACTCCCTTTTATGACATCCAGTCTCTAAATCATTAAAGCTCTAAATTCTAGAAAACTAGTTCCCATGTGGTCAAGATTCATTATTTAAGATACACTGTTTTTACAACCTGAATTAGAGCTCCCGTTTTTTTGTAGAGGTGGGTAGAAATAGGAATTCCTTTTGAAGATCAGGGGAGAAATGGGAATCAGTTGAAGGAAGTATGTATATAGTGCCTATGGTATCTGAGAAAGTAATTGAAAGAAATTAATCCATGTCACTGGCGAACATAAAATACTGATACTGAAAAATCTGTGTAACTGAATAAGCGATATTAAATATTTTATTTATTGATTCTTATAACAAATGTTTGATGAATGTACTGGATATTATATAAGGTGCTGAGGATTCAAGAGGAGTAAGTCCCATTCCACAGCATCAAAGAGCTTATATACTAATAAAGGGAGGGAGCCCAAACAATGAGTGCTGCAGATTGTTTCAATGTTAAAATAAATTATATAGCCTCCCTCGAGCTGAGGGTTGAAATGTGAATGACTAGCAAAATGCGGAAAAGTATTTTAGGCATTTCTTCATTCAACAGTTTGTAGAGTACCTGAGACTCCAAAATGGAAAAAAGAGACGAACAAATCCAAAGAGTTATTGTAGGGCAGAGCTCAGCTTCTGTTCCTGGGAGGATTTGCATATCTCTGGTGGCCTTGAGTTTTTAGTTTCATTGGCATGAACAAGGCACAGAGAAAATATCTATACCATGTGTAAAATGGCAAGTCAGATCAGAGATTGCTCAGAATCTGAGACTCCTCCCAAAAGGCGATGCTATCAGTAAGAGATTAAACCAGGAAAAAACAAATAAATAAAAAGAGAAAAGCCTTGCTTGTAGAAGGAAATGACAAAGAAATGTGACTATCTTAGCCTTAGCTCGGAGAGAGGGGAAAAAAAGTTTCATTTTACAACCATAAACAAACTCACCTGGGATTGAATCAGAATTTGTATACCGATATCTCAAAAATCCTTAAAGTGAGAAATTAAAGTTATCATGAGTTGAAAATACTCTCAACTGCCTGGAGAAAGTAAACACAAATTATTTCTTGAGGCATAAATCTTAATCCCAGGTTGCATTTGTGAACGGAAATAAAATCTAAAGCCCCCCGCCTCACTGAAGGGACCCCACTCTTGGCCAAGGGAATATTCTTTAAAACTAAATTGCCTGCCATGAGGAGGAAGATCAGATGTGTCTCATCATGCCCCCCTCCCTTCTTGAAGATACCCTTTGCAACTCATTAACAGGCCTAGGGGTATGTAAAACAAACCTGCAAGTCCTCAATTTACACAACAAATATATGTCTGGTGGCTTGTGTCTGATTTAGAGGCTTACTTATTTTAACATTCCAAACCTTTAGACAAAAGCTTCATGTCTTTAACCAATTACAAGTCAAAAAGTCTTTAAACCCACCTATCACCTGTCAGCCCCTCCCTTTGAGATGGCCCACCTTTGTGGGCCAAAACTGATGTATGCCTTCCACATAGTGATTTATGACTTTACCTGTAACTCCTGTCTCACTGAAATATATAAAACCAAACTGTAACCCAACCACAGCAAGTCCACTTGCTCAAGGCTTCTTGGTCATGGCTCTGGGTCATGGTCCTCAAATTTGGCTCAGAATAAGTCTCTTTAAAATTATTACAGAGTTTGGCCTCTTTTCTGTTAACACATTCAACATAAGTAAGTCCCATTACTATGGAATATGGGTTGCAAATAATTTCTATTCTATGAAATATGAATTTTTACAACTAAAAAAAATGCACATGGAAACAAGTCACTATGAGTGAGAACCATCCCTCCTCAAACCCCATGGAAGTAGATTCAAAAAGATCATAGATATTGGAATTATCTGATATAGACTAGAAAAAAATACGCTTAATATGCTTTAAAAATAAAAGCATAAACATACGAATGAACTAAAGACTATAAAAATGTTCAGGAAGCTTTAAGAATCAAAGGAACTTCCATAAATATCAATCAATGTATAATAATTTAAATAAGATGGCTGAAAAAGACTTGCTAAACTAGAAAGTACAGCTTAAGAAATTTACAAATGAAGCACAAAAAGATAGAAAACATGAAAGTTTAAGAGCCTGGGAAAATATATCGAGAAGTTTGAACATAAACCTAACCAGATATTTCTAATTAGGAAACACTAGAGAATGGGGAGAAAGGTAATTCCGGAAGAGATAACGACCTCTGCTCCCTGAGACCTGATTCCAAGTCTGGAACAGGGAAAGTGCAAAGTGAGACTGGAACTCTTATTGTGGCAGGAAAGTAAGAGATGCTTAAAGACTAATGGAAGTATTGCAAAATGGTATAGGAGTTGACTTGGTTCTGATCAGTCAACTTTGGCTTTGTGAACATCAAAAAGAGTAATAATGAAAGTAGATTATAACATACTGAGTAAAAAAAGAATGAATGTGTCTGTAATAATACTCAAAAAGAGAGGAAAGAAAAAAGAGTGTAAATCTCTCCTTTTTATTAATAGATAAATGCCAGCCTGTGAATGTTGGAGGACTTATAGAACTGTAAAAATATAATTTTGCAACTACCAGGATAATGAATGACTTAGGCAAGAGTTATTGGTGGATGCTGAAACCTTTTTTATGAAAGACAGTTGGGGAACAGGATATTCACATGGAATATCTGAATTCAAAGTATTCAGATTATTTATTAATCACAAAAGGGAAAAATGTTCCTTTATAATGGAAAGCCTTTTCAATAACCACCATTATGAAATGATCAAATTTTGTAACATTGTTTGATATGATCTAATGGGAATTATACAACATCACTTATGTAGTATTCCTGCCGAAGATGCTCAATTTCAATCTAATTATAAAGAAACAATGAGAAGAATCCAGATAGCCTTCAAGAATATCCATATCAAAAAAGATGATAAAGGGTGGGAGAAATGTTCTAGGTCATTGCTATCCAGTTGAAAGACAATGCAAGCACAAATATTATTTAAAATTTTCTAGTGGCTGCATTAAAAAAGATAAAGAAAAACAGGTGAAATTAATTTCAATGATATATTTAATTTAATTTAATATATGAGAATATTTAAACATGTAATTACTACAGCATTATTAATTAGATATCTTATATCTTTGTAGTAAATGTTAGAAATCCAGAATGTATTTTAGACTTATAGCACATCTTAATTTAGAGTGGTCACATTAAACTCTCAGTAATCATATGCTGTTGGGTACCATATGGATAGCAGGGCAGTTCTAGGCTAAAGTTGACCTAAGAGACATAGGTCATCCTTGATTTGATCATGGATTAAGAAAAAATAAACAGCTAGAAAGGATGGTTTTAGGATAATTAGGAGAATTTTATATAGATAATATGTTAGATAATATTGTAGGGGCCAAGGGAAAACTTCCCCTTTGCCTTTTTAAGGTTCACTGAAAATCAACTGACAAAAGGCAGATTAAGAGGAGAAAAAGCATACAAATTTATTAATATACATGGGAGTCTTACAAAGATCTCAATGAAAGGCCAGATGGTTGATGCTTTTATACTATCTTGAGGTTACGGAAAGGATAGGGGCTCAGAGCATGGCCCAAACCAGGTTATGATGGTAAGTCAGGTTGTAGTGACAAGACAGTTTATGAGAGAGGAAGGGCCTCAGAAAAAGCCTTCTTGCATCAACGCAGATTTTCTTTATAGATGCAAATCTTTCCCATAAAAGACAGCTTTTCAGCTATTCTTGCATTTCCAGTGCTTCTGAATAGCCATCTTGAAAAATGTCAAATAAGTATATTTTGGGGTGAAATATTTTGGTTTTCTTCAATATTACTGCATCACTTAATTTCCTGGTTGAGTATTGTATGTAGGAGATGTACTTGTTCTCAGGAACTGCATGATGAAGTATTAATATTTAAGAGTGAAATATATTGTTTGCAACCTACTTTCAGATGATCCAGCAAAAAAATTATGTATACCTGTGCATACACATATATCAGTAAGGATATAAAGTATTTGATTTGAACAACTAAATTAACGCCTTGATTTATCAGGTATATGTAGAACAGTGTTTCTAACAATTAGAGAATATATGTTATTTTTAGATAAATAGGGAACATTAAGAAAATTGACTACCATATTGATCTATAAAGTAGGAATAAACAAATTTCAAAGAGTTGGAATTATACAAAACATTTTCTCTGATTACTGTGAAATTAAATTGGAAAACAATAACACAATGATAATTTAAAATTCCATAATTTGGAAATGAAAAATCATTTATGGGAAGTATGGAAGATGGATTAGAGGATATCATGGTTGGAAGCAGGAATCCAACTGAGGAAGCTACTAATGTACCAGACAAGAGATGATAAGGATCTGAATTGAGGCAGTATGAGTGGAAAAACATGGAAGTGATTTAATGCCTGATTGAAGGGGTTGAGGAAGAGTGAATAGTGGAGATGGCTTCCAGGTTTATGGATGGACAGTAGTGTCATTAATGTGACAGAGACATGCTGATTGAGATAGAATATAGTTGGTTATTCAAATTTGGACCTCAAGAGGAGTCTGAGCAAGATATATAGATTTGTGATCCATGCACATATAGGTAATAAATTTAGCCAAGGAAGTGGACCATATCATGCAAGTAAAGGGTTAAAAGGTAGCCAAGGGAAAAAAAGCTGCGGGGTACACACAACAGCTGGAGGTGGTCAAAGCAAAATGAACCCCTGAAGGAAGATAGGCAAAATAATTAAAAGTGAAAGAAATTGAATGGATGATTGATTCCAGGTGAATGAATGATTGATTCCAACTGAACTCCCAGGAGAGCCTGGTAAGTAGTGTTAAGGAGTCCTTTGGTTGGCAGTTTTAATGCCTTATGTTCCTTATGGTTAATTTCATTATAAAACCTCTTAAGTATTCATCGCTTTACCTGCATTTTCTTTTCTCAGTTTCCCTGTCTGTCTCTCTCTGACTAATTATTATAATCAGAGATTATTTATAATTCATGTTTCAGAACTGAAATTCTAGAGTTTGGTGAAATTGGTTTAAAGACTATATTTTACGTAAGGGAAATAGTTATAAGCTCAGAGATGTTATCATTTGTCCAAAGTCACACAGTAAGTCTGGTTTGCCATCTAAAGGTTCATCTGAACTAATTAGAAGCAATGCTGGATTTTCATATGTTTTAATTGCCTTTCTAGTATTAACTAAAGAAAAAAAAATCAAGCTTTTACAGAATTAGAGTTAGTTTTATTCAGAAGTCTTACTGAGGACTATAGCCTGAGGCCTGCAGCGTGGGAACAGCACTATAGAGAGATTCTGTCAGACTGCTCAGGGCAGTGTTTTAGCTCACAGTTTATATACAGGATGTGGAGGTTTAGTAAATGCAAAATCACATCACACTTGCTCAGAAGTTAAAGCAGAATCACATCAAAGTTTGGGTGTAAAGTATATCTGGTTATAGATTACAGAGGCATAATC
The DNA here is from genome assembly GCA_963574435.1 of Cheirogaleus major. Lineage (NCBI taxonomy): Eukaryota > Metazoa > Chordata > Mammalia > Primates > Cheirogaleidae > Cheirogaleus > Cheirogaleus major. The sequence continues at coordinate 14,637 of CAUYPO010063747.1, read as the reverse complement.
ACTAATGCCATCAGATGTTATGGGTAGGAAAAGGCAAGGGATAAAGTAATTTATCTTCTAAGGAATACAGTGACTTAGGCAAGAGATGTGGGAGTCATGTGCTCTATTCTATTTTGTCTTCAAAGCATCTTTCCAGAGAGCTACATGTCCTCACAGAGTCAGAGGCTTTGTGAAATTTTGTTGGCTAACAGAAATGAACAAACATGGCTTCTTACATCTGCGACTTTGTCTCACACTAGAGATGTTTTTAAACTCTGTATACTACGCCCTTAGGAGCATATATGCATTTATTTTGTATTTCACATGCAGTCCTAACATGATTTAGTTAAATGGTGCTCTACAGGGCTTTTAGTTTAGCACTTAAATGAATTATACCCAAACAAACTTTTCAACAGGTTTTTTTTTTTTTTTAAATAGGCTTTTTTTTTTTGCTTTATTAATTTTTATAGTAACACAAGTTCATTATAAAGATTTTAAAAATACAGACATATATTAATACGAATTTGAAATGGAAAGTCTCCATACTATTACACCCGCTCTTCTCTCCAAAAATAGACACTGTTGATAGTTCTAATTTGGTGTAAATATTAGACAAGATAAGTTGTGCACTAGATTCTCAGTGGCTTCACATTTAATAAAGACTCATTTTACCCCCACATTACAGTATGACAGACAGTCCACCTGCTATTTGGTGCATATAGTTCTCAGGACACGGTGGCAGGGAAAGAGTGGGCTGAAGGAGTAGTTTATGGCACAGGTCTGGTAGTGGCTCACAGCTCATCTGCCTATACACATCCTGTTGACCAGAGTCTAATCATATGTCCTCAACCTAATTATAAAGGGGTCTGGGAAATGTAGGGGTGCACATGGATAATTGGGTGCCTACTCATGTTCTCTGTTGTAGTATGCATTCTTTCATATTTTTTCCGTGCATTTGCAAATAAATAAATGAACCATTCATATATATGTATTTTTATAAATGTGAGATCATTAGTGAAAACTTATTTTGATAACATTATCTTCAAGTTAATATTATCTTTAAATATTACCCTCACTTGTGTACTTCATCACATCCTTCCCAGATACAGTGAACCTGCTCCCTGCTCATTCTTCAATTCCAAGTGTGCTCAGATGTAAACATCTCTGATCTCTTGACCTATAATTAGCTTCTTCCCCATCCAACTTGAAAACCTCCTGCTTAAAAAATAAAACAACAAAACATAATTTTTAAACTAAATCTTAATGTTTTCTTTAGCTTCCATGATTGTCTTTCTTTCACTGGAACCTTACTTCCTTCACTATTGCTATAAAGTGCACTGTCTGGATCTCCAGATGGCACTTCCCATGGCTTTTCCCTACATCCTTTTCCTCCTTCATTTTTGTGCAGTAATTTTCACTGTTAATTATGCTGTCTCTTCAGGGTGGCAGTCATCCTTTATTAATCATTATATTCTATGTACTCCTTCTCTAGGAGTTAGCATAGCAGTTTTCACAAGTAGATATTCTACAAATAAATAAAAACATATGCATATTGAGCATCACAATGATTAAGAATGCAGGTTCCAGGGCCGGCCTGCCTGGGGTTGAATATTGACTCTACCTATTGTTAGTTATAACCCTGGGCAAGTTAATCACTACTTCTCTGCTTCTGTTTTCTCATCTATAAAATGGGGATAATAATATAGTACCTAACATGTGATGGCTGTGAGAATAAAATATGGGAATCCATATATAGCAATTAGCACACTTGGCACATGGCAAATATTTTTAAATGTTTTTATTTTTAAGACTCAAAAATTCTTTCTCTTGAACTCTGCTTCTTCACTTTAATATATCACTCAGCTTACTATGTATCATTATATAAAGCATGTCTTTTGACCTTTATAGTCACCCTCTGAAGTAAGTAAGTAAGGCAGAAATTTACCTCTCTTCACTGATGAGGCACTCGAGGCCCTACGAGTTCCCAGGGGTGGTAGAGAAGAGTGAGAAAGAGGGACGAGTCCTGGCTCTGTACCTTCCAAGTTACAGCATCTTGGGAAAGCCACTTCTCCTTACAGGTGAAAGGGAATACTTGGCAGTACTTTACTGAGGGTTATGTGAAATAATTCACAGGGAATCCTAAGCAATACTCCTGGTATATTATAAATACAGTCTTTGATTGGTGTCCTAGGGGGATTGGTTCCAAGCCCCTCATCCATGCCAAAATCTAGAGATATTCAAGTCCCTTATATAAAATGATATAGTATTTGCATATAACCTATGCACATCCTCCTGTGTACTTTTAAATCGTCTCTCTAGATTACTTATAATACTTAATGCTATGTAATGCTAGGTAAATAGTTTTTATATTATATTATTTTAAAACTTTATGTTAATTTTTATTGTTGTATTGTTTTTTATTTTTATTTTTTGAAATATTTTTAGTCTGTGGTTGGTTGAACCTGTGGATGTAGAACCCATGGATATAGAAGGCTGACTGGTCAATAAATATTAATATTCTGTTTTCTATTTCTCCAAAAAGTTTATATTCTTTGTTATACATATTAAATCTACATTAAATAATGCAATATAGTATGCCCTTCCATTTTTTGGTATTGAGACCCCAACTAGTTTGTAATTTTTCTAAAATAGAGGGTTTGTCTCATGTGTTTGCTGTATCGCTTAATGAACCTGAGCTAGTAGCTAGAAGGTACTCAATAGATACCTGACAATATTTTTTGTTATAATATTTCAAACTATAGACAATTAGCCCCAATATCTGTACACAATAGAAAGTAATGGATATTTTAAAAATATTTATGTAAATTTCTCTTTAGACTCTAAGAACCAGACTCTTTTAAAAAGTGAGACCTTTGCCTTTTCTGGACTTTAGTCTTTCTATCAAATGATGAGATTTCTGGAGCACTCAAGTGTTCCTATTTACGTTAACTAATGATTTGCCAAATTATTTTAAAATAGCACTCCCTCCTATAGAAACTAAGCTTTGTAATGATAATAATAATAATGCTGATATATATAAACGAGGATGTTTGTATTCACTGGTATGCACTATGCTGTTGCAGCAACTTCTCTGGGAGCTGTCTCCTTTATGATATAATGAGTTCATTTACACTATACTCTTCAGTCCTAAATTTTAGTAATTGCAAAACAGCTGAGTAGCATGGGGTGAAAAAAACCATTCAAATGTGTTTTTAAAAGTATCTCTGTGTTAGCAATTTTTTAAAAAGAATATTATACCTTTTGTTGTTAGAAAAAATCTGATTTGCAATTTAATTCGAAAATGCATTTAGAACTTGAAAACCAATAGTGGTATACAATTAAAGCTTTTTTGTTTTTTAATTCCAGAACAAGTTAAATTGGGTAAAATAATGATGAATATTGAATCAGTGAGTAAAAAAATGGAGAAAGAAAAGCAACAGCACTCTGGGGAGTTCAGGTAATATGTAATTAACTAACCTATAGTAAATATATATTTTCTTCTACTTTGCCAGTATTTTCTGACCAATTGTTGTGGTTTTTCAAGTCTATTAATGCCCTATACATGAGGCTAATTTATCCTTCTGCTTGAATCCCTTAAAGCATATCAATTATCAAAATTTTAGTTTTCAATTTAATTAACTTTTGAACTGGAGGATGTCTGAGTAGTTAAGCAAACCATCTGGGTTTTACAGTGCATAAGCTCAAATCCAATTTGTGGCTTTCTTGAGAAAAATGCCATATTTTATGAAAATATTACGTAAGTTTAGAATTTTAATAACTCATATGCAGCAATTATGGAACAGAGTAAGTTATAATTTCCTTTTAAAACTAATGATTAAAGGTTAGTCTTTTCTAACAGAAGGTGAGGCTGATTCTATAGAACATAGTTTGAATGCAGGAATTTTGAGCATTGCTTCTGCTTTCCAAAAGTGTTTGGAGGTGGGTCAGTTCCTTTTCTGAATTATTGCTCGAAATAGCATAACCATCTTCAAGATAACTTTAAAATTGTGTACACAGTTGTTGGCCCTAAAGCTACAGATAGAACCTCTAACAGTCCTTCAGCACGTATTTTATAAGAACATTTATACTTGTAGAATGTGAATACTGCTCTCTTAAAATGTATTAGTGGCTTGTTTTACTTTAATTCATTAATATTATAACATGGTCAGAAATGTGGGGTAATTGGCACAACTATAAATAATAGAAATTTGAGAAAATGCTGCCATGGCTATAAAGAAAGGTTGTGGGTCTTCCAACATTCATGCTTCGAACTGTGCTTAACACTAGAATGTCCATTCTCAGAGTAACCACTTTCTTGGCTTAAGTGTATATAATACTCAAATTTGAAAGAGTGGTATGTATGTACAGCTGTAATCCTTAAGGTTTGATTTTATCTATAATAAGGGAAGGCATTAGTTATAAAGGAAAAGAAATTATCATGTTGGGAATTTACTAGTTTTTAAAATTTTCCTTTCTGCCCTTACCCATTTTAACCCAAGGTTCAGGATGGTCTAGCAGAGTGGTAGCTCTTAAAAGAGTCATTAATATAGTAATTTAGCCAAACAGTTTAGAATTTCCAGTAAGCTTTTAATAGCTAGAAAAGTTAGCTGTACTATGAAAACTATTTTCAGTATATTTAGATGAGGATGGTAATCCAAGGAAGAATAGTAATGACTTAGGGACAAGTGATGCACTCATTAAAAATCTGATCAGGTATAATATCTTTCACTGTAACGTATTTCTCAAGAGAGTAGACTATTTCCCAAATAAAATTGTTTCTTAGGCAACTGGTGGAAGATAAAGGTCTCTTGACACCCTAACTTCCCATTTTTAATGAAAACATGTCCTGCTTAATGAGGAAGATCAACACCCTTTGAAATTAAGAGCAAGTGTATGTACTTCCAATGACAGCCCGGGGCATATAAAGCCTGAACTTCAGTACACCTGGGCTGCCTTGTCTTTATTTATAGCTAGTTTATGGTGGTAACTTGTTTTCTATCTTAGCAGTTAGCTCATTTCATTAATGTGAGAAGTGTGATGGGAATGCAGAGGGAAAGACAAATATGAGTTTTGGGACATGGTGACTCAGGGTTTTCGAAAACCTGTGCTTTAGACAAATAAAATGTCATTAGACTGAAATTTTTATTGAAATCCAGTTCACCACATAATGAAGATAAGGAAACTTAGCAGTTAGAGTAGAAGCAACAGAAAGGGTAATAGAATCAGCCAGAAAATAGGGGATTGTTTACAATGCAGGGACAGGCACTAGGACCAATTAGTATGAATTATCCAGTTCTTCATGAGACTCTGGAAAGATTTCTTAAGTTAAATAGACCCTTGTAAGAGAAATTGTATATAAACTACTTACAATTCCTCTGATGGTTCCTTAAAAAATACTAATTGTTAAGATGATACAATATTTTAAGGTAGACCATAAAAATATTGATCCAGCAAAAGAAATTTCCTTAGACAAAACTTGAAGAAATATGATAGAGTCTTAAAAATGTATGATTTCTTCTTTTTTTCAAACTTGTCCATTTTTGACCTGTGGAGTGAAAACAAAACTAAATATTTCTACATTTTCAAATTTAAGAAAGTGAAATTCTTCAATGTACCTTTGAGTTCTAAATTCAAAACTTACATTAAAATATTCTTTTTATGACAATAGTGATAAATGTGAGTGCATTCTAAATGTTAATTTTCCATCAAAAATATTTATATTATTTAGTAGCACTAATTTTTTAGCCAATAATATTGGTGCATTTGGAAGTATGGCAAATGAATTTCTGTAAATGCATTCTATAATATAATTCAGAAAAGTGAGTAGGTACTTTTCCCCCTAGTTTTGTGATCAGTGAGAGCTTTTTTTGTGTCATATGACAATTTGTGTTGAGGTTATTTTTATGAAGTTAGTAACAGAAAGAGGAAATTATAAAATAATGATAGAATCCCTCATGGAATTTCCCATTGTATTGAAACAACTGTCATTTTACCTTAATGTTTGTAAAATATTGCTTAAGTGGATGAATTGTCTACTTTTATTAGAATCTTTCGTTAGTAGGCAATCATTGAAAAAATGCAATTAGTTCTGATTTAGACATTAAATAATACTTATCCATGCACCAGATATTAGAAAACAAAGCAAACTACATCTGTTCAATGATTCTTGGCCCCATTCTTGGTGGTATATAAATAAATTCTAGAATTTCAAAAGGAATTTTATAAAACTACCTGCATACACAAATCTCTTGTATTTTCCCTTGACATAATTTTAGAGATACCTCAGTCCTTTGGCCAACTCCATGGGTATGACCACACAAAGGACAGTTAAACTAATAGATCGTATAGTCATTTATTTACTATTTATTGAGTTTCTACTGTGTGCCAAATATAAACAGGACAGTCACAGTCTCCTCCCTGAGAGACCCTGGTTTTTGAGTGTGAAAAATGTTTTAAAATCTTAAAATTTCTATAATATTTATATAACTTTTGAACTGGCAATTTCATCTCTAGACATTTATAGTAACAAAAGAAAATAATTGGACAGGTACACAAATAGGTTCAAAGGTTTTCATCCTGGTTTATAAATAACAAAGAAGTTGAAGCAACTAAAATATCTAGCAAAAGAGGACTGGTAAATACGCCATCAGTTTGTTAAATCCATACGGTAGAATTATATGTAAAGGGGCCAAAATAACAATGTGCATTTTTGTACATTTGCAAAGAAAGATCTCCATGATATATTAAGTACAAAAATTAGTTAAAAAGTTCATATGCATTTATGTACACTTAAACATAGTAAAGGTATGGAATATATTTCATATGTTAATCATGACAGATGGAGTTAGTATAAAACAGTAATATGGTTCCTGAAGTCACACTACCTGCATTCAAACCCTGGCTCCACCCATTTCTACCTGGGATAATCTGATCTATATACTACTTAATCCCTAAATGTCTCAGTTTTCTCATTTATAAAATGGCTATAACAGTAAATATCTAGAGGCTTGTTGTGAGGATTAAATCAGGTAAGACATGTAAGAGGATTAGAATAGTTCCTGGCCTATAGGAAGCATTTAAGAGTTTGCAATTATTACTAAAATATCAGGATGATGAGACTAGGGGTGATTTTTACTTTCTTTCCTTTTGTTTATTCATGTTTTCTAAAGTTTTTATGTGGTATCTGACTATTAAGTTGATGTGGCTCCAAATCATGTTAGGAAAACGTGTTGTTTAAAATCCCTTATAAAACTGCAAAGAAATAGATAAATATAATGTGTGCATTTTTCCTATTTTTGTTAAATGGGGCTCAGTCGGAAAGCAAATGTCCCTATTTGTGATCCATCCTCAGAACCAGCAAAATTTGATATTATTTTGTCTTCATTCAGTAATAAATATTTACTCTACAGGTACTTGAGGGTACAACAGGTAGAGGCAAGTGGTTTTCTCTCTGTGATTAGTATTTAATCCTATAACATTAGTCTTGAAGATTTGTATTACAAAACAGGGACTATTAAATCATTTAAAGATCTAAATTTATGTTTTGGAAACAGAATGTTGGAATCATTACATATCTTACCTGTCCACCTTGGCTGGCCCATTCGACCCGTGACCTCTTCTGTGGGATATCACAAAGAACCTTGTGAGTTTCACTGCATAAATGTTGGTAGCAGAGCAATGATGGTCATTATTTTGTATTCGTTTAAAATGTAAAACCAGAGAGCTAGTATTGAACAGTTATTTTCTTTATATTTCATTTCAAATACTGTGTCAAAAGATAAAAAGATTTTGGAAACAACTACTAAGAACTAATACTTAGCCTCATTTATTTGAATTTGAGGGATTGGATTTTTAAAAATGTGTATGAATATCAAAGGTTATAGTAAATTATAAGTTCTTGTAATTTTTAAGTTTTATCTATGATTGAGTTTTTGCTGTATTAAAAAATACATAAAATTCTTCAAAAGAAAATATATATGATTCTTTAAAGTCCTTTACATGTGATTGAGAAACTCTCTGGAACTTGAACTACTCAAAGACCTAGGGGGCTATTGATTCAAAGAAACTATTTTGGAGTTTTCCCTCTTTTTAACTTGTTACTCATTTTCTTGAGCTTCAGGCTGTCATTAAAGAAAAACTCTTCTTGTACATTGGGACTTCAATTGATTTTGGAAGAAATTTTCAAAAGTTTGCAGAATAAACTCCTCCTTGGGTTTTCAAGACACTTTTCCATAAAATGTCATTTTATCCCACTACAATGTTACCAGCATTTATTTGTTTGGATAATTATAGAAGGAAGTCAAGAATCAAGGTGGGGGGGGGGCTCACTTCCAAACTTAAATTCTATAAAATACATTTTTATTATTCCAACCAATATTCACCAAACCTAAATTTGTGAATATAATGTCAGAATCTTAAAGATAGGCAATAAGTCTGTTTCAAAATTTTGATTGTTATATTGATCAATAACTTAAATTCTTTTAAGGCTTGATCAAATAATTTGAGGCTGCAGGTCGATAGAATAATGTGTAGGTCTCAATTGAGTCTAGAATTGAATTATGTATGTGTGGAAGTAAATGCTGACAAATATCCACACAAAGTTAGGGTCTGGTGGGTGTAATAGTTTTAATAGAAAATAATCTTAAAATCTTATCTCCCTGAAAACTATGTTTTATAGCTCTTTACCATAAGTTAAAGTTCTACTAATTCTGTGACATTTCGAGTTTATTCAGGATCATGTAAGGGTTGATGAAAGTCTCTGTCTTCAAATACCATCCACCTCAGATAAATCATTCATGTCTTCATCTTGCAGAGGAATTTCTTAACTCATTGAAGGGTTCAGCATTTCTCATGGTTTTATTTTGAATGTTGAAGTTCATTTAGGTCTTCTTTTTCCCTATTCATAGAGGGGCTTGACCATTGTTTATTTAGTGCTAAACGAAAAATAGAAAACTTTTATAAAATATTTGTTAAAAGAATCCCAATTAGTAGCTACAGATTATTGTGAAAGTAAGTGGAAGGCTAACAGAATCGGCAGTCACCCATGTGATAAGTTAGGAGGTTTTTCTGAAGGCTCTACCCATGCAAAAATGTTCTGCAATATCTGAAATATTTACTAATGGAACCATAACTTCATGAAAGCTGAAAGACTCCCCATACTTATCACAGTGCCTGGCATGTAGTAGGCATTAATAAATGTATGCTAAATGAATGAATGTAAATTAAGAGGTCAGGGGCAAGATGGCTGACCAGAGACACCAGCTGCCACGATGTCTCAATAAGAAGGAGAAGTTTTAGATGAAAGAGAAAAAATGAACAGACAGACAGAGATCAGGTGTGGATCTGAGAGGTGCTAGAACCTTCAGGAGACTACATGGGAAGAAGTTACGGAGCAGAACAGGAAGCAGCAAGGTATCAGCAGAGATCCACCACTTCAGCTGCTCCCTGTCAGCTTTGCCCAGAAGCTGGGAGCAGACCTTTGACCCCTGCTGAAACAGCTACCTTGCCAGCTTTTGTGAAGCCTGAGGGAAAGTTCTCCCGACCCAGCCCTGCTCAGCTACACTCCCTCATCCGCCTCTTGTGGCAGAGAATAAGGGAGTTCCAGGGCCAAACCCGCCACACGGGGCATTCAAATGCTTCTCCTGAGGGACTAGAGCCAGTCACAGGGCCCAAAAACAACACTGCAATTTGTATCTTCCAGCAAATGCCACCTACTGACAGGGAGGTCAATTTGCATGCTCTCTACAGCATTTACTGACTCAATCATACAGGGTGTGTTTGATTCTTACAAGCAGCACCAACTATCTCAGAGGTTAAAGTGGGTATGCCAACACGGTTCACACTGTTAAGAAGACCCAGGGCTGGAGAAAGAGAAAGGATTACAAAGACCCCCATCCTCTGTCATCAAAGAGACTTGTACTTTCATAATATTCGGAAATAAAAACATTAAAAAAATGTAAATTAAAAGGAGAAATCACCCAAGTAGAGTATACTTCAGTATGTATCTGTGGTGTCTATCTCTGTATAGTAGGCTAAGAATACTGCTAAAAGAAAAAAGAATTTGGTGAAGTAAAATACTGTGTACTATTTATTTTACAGTTTTTTTATACTAATGATATGTAGACTGCAGCGATACCATCAAAATAAGTAAAATATTATGCAGTTTACACATTTTAAAAAAATTATTGAATAGATTATTTAGTTTTATGTTATAGGTCTCTTAATACTCATATAACTTCATGGGGAGTTGGAAGGTTGAATATGCTGAAAGTATAAAAAATTGCAATAAAAATTATTTTTAAATGCTATGGGGTAGATATTCTTTCTTCCTTTAAAATGAAATATATCTTTAATGAAATAAGAATAGGGATTTCATCACTGCTTTGTTGTATGTGAAGTTTTTGTTTTATTTTTAGCCAACCACTCTTTTATAATTGCAACATTTTTAAAATAACGCGAGAAATGTCTGAAGGCTTGTGACCAGCAATTTATTTTGTGTAATCTATTAGTAAAATGTATAAAATGTTGATTTTCTTTTTTGAATAATCTAAGTGTATTCTCTCTTAGTGTCTTGGATGAAAAATAATGAATACTTTTTTAATGCTTGTTAATTGTTTTGTTAATTTTAAGGCTATAGTCTAAAAAATCTACACAACAAAGCTTTGTCTCCAGATAATTATTATAACTCTATTTAGTAAGTTATAGTTTCCATGAGCATCTGACACAGTCACTGAGATCTATTTAATAAGAGAATGTAACTTAGATAGTAAGAGAATGTAGGTCTCGCAATTTTGTCTGGGGTACCCGGTAATTTCCTGGACTCAAATTAGAATTACCCAATTCTGTTTTTAGAATAAATAATTATTCTTGTTAAAAGAAAAAGGAAAGAAATTGGAACATAAGAATTAAGACAAGTCATAATTTCTATCCATGTAACTAAAAAGTATCTGTCTATCTCTGCGTGAAGCCTTGCTGTTTAAAGCACTATAGCATAGTGATTAAAAGTGAAGACACTGCAGTTTATCTAATGATGTTAGAATTCTGGCTCTGCCAGCTCTAGATGGAAGCCTCATCCAAGTTACTTAATTGCTCTGTGACTCAGTTTCTTCAATGGATAAATGAGGGATAACAGCAGTTCCAACCTTGAAATATTTAGATAATGCTTGTCAAGTGCATAACATACATCCCGGTGCTTAATAAAATTGAGCTGTGATTATTAGTCACAATTTCCTAGATACAACTAAATTGAAAAGCGTAATAGACTAAAAAACCTGGTGTTTGATGACCTAGCTTTGACCCTATCTGAAAGGATTTGCTACTAGACTCACAAGACACACCTCATCACAACACTGGCAGACTTACACAATCACAGCATGAACTCAGGAAATGAGGTTTATGGTTATTGTGTAAACACAACAACTGTGGCCCTTCATGGAGTAAACTATTTTTGCCATTGTCACAGTTGTCATCCTACTGGAGACCTTGAATCTGACTGTTGGCCCTTCTATTTCAATACCTTTGGTAGGTTATTCTTAAATTGATATTCCTCAAGACCCTTTTTACTGGTAATTTCAACGTTTTCTCCTGATCTGGATGACTCTAAGGGAATAGACCCATGGTAGAATCTCTTTTGTTTAGAGAAACACTTTAACAGACTTTTTCAAAACAAAAAGAAGCCCACACTGCTCTATATAACAACCACCTCTCTGTGTGGCCTGATGCTTAATCTCTTCAAATCTCTGAGCTTAGTTTCATCATCTGTAATCCTCAAGGAAAGAGTGAAAGTGCCCTCAAGGAAAGGGATGAAGGCTTAGAATATTTCCTCTTTTTGAATGGCTGCTGCTCAGATATTAAGAGATCTCTACATAGTCATAGGCAGGAGAGTAGAGGGACCCCCTGACTCTGCTCCTGGCAAGATTCCTATACTTCCCAAGTTCACAGCCTTGAGAACCACAAGGTGAATCTCATTAACTATGTCCTTTAAGCTGTCTACATCAGTCTCCACAAGACACCTAGGGCTTCCAGGTCATCTGTGATCATTAAAACCCCTACTTTTTATAATTCTGTATGTCTTCTGACTTCACCCCTCACCTCTCCCACTCCTGAAACTTGTCCACTCTGCTCCCTGAAATCTTATTCAGTAATCAGCAAAACTCATAAATTCTTAACCTTGTCTGAGTATTCCCTTTAACTTTCTTGGTATCTAACTGAAATCTGTGCCCTGAGGACATTTCTTCCCCTGCTGCCATCCTAAGTGCTACTGGTTTTTCTCCTATGCCTCGCACCTGTGGGATTAGAGATGGGGAGGTGTCTTCCATGCTCCTCATTGCTGTTTCCAGATCATTCTTCCCTCCTCTTCCCTCAAACCCGCAGCATTTAATCTCATTTCATGAAACCATATCATCTGTTACCTCTCCTTATTATAGTAATCTATTGATTTGTATCCATTCTCTCATATCTTAAAGAAATTTCCCCCCTGGATCCTTGTCACTTTCTTTAACGCTAATATTTTCATAATCGTTGGTGATTTAAGTATCCAAACAAATAAGCTCTCTAAGCCATTGGCTTCTCATTTCCTTGAGTTCTTTTCCTCCAGTGATTTTGCCCTCCATCATAGTACATATATTCTCCAATATTTATGGTCTAGAGAACTTTGTAATACCTCCAAAATCTCACTTTGAAGAGTACCACTGTATAACCAGACCACCTTCTATACTCCAACAATCTTTTTAACCCCTACTGGGAGTCTTGGGGCACCTAATGTTTATATTAGGCACAGGGATCAAGTTTTCAATTTCTTCTCTAGCTACACTCATTTTATTGGTAATTTTCTCCAGTCCATGGCTTTAAGTGCCACTCATATGCTAATAATTCCACATGTTTATCTCTAGCTTGGTTATTCTCCAAAACTCCACCTCATGTTCAATGGCTTAATCAGCATTTCCACCTGGAATTTTAATGTGCATTTCAAATCTAACATGTCCAATTCAGAAATTGTTCACATGATATTCTCTTTGCCTGGAAAGTTCGTTCTCTTGGATATGACAGGCATCACTCCTTCACTATTTCCGGGCTTTGCCCAGAGGCCTCCTCAACAAGAAGAACATCCCTGACCACTATCACAGGGGCAGCCCCATCTCCCAGCCCTCTCTACCTCTCCTGCTTTATTTTGACCCCTAGCACTTAAGATATCAGGACATATTGCCTATTTTACTTTTTTTTAAATTTCAGCATATTACAGGTATACAAAAGTTTAGGTTACGTATAGTGCCTCTGCCCCACCTGATTCAGAGCTTCAAGCATGTCCATCCCCCAGACAGTGCACACTGCACCCATTAGGTGTGTATATACCCATGCCCTCCTTCCCCCTCCCATCTGCCTGCCACCCAATGAATGTTACTACTATATGGGCACTTCAGTGTTGATCAATTAATACCAATTTGATGGTGAATACATGTGGTGCTTGTTTTTCCATTCTTGTAATACTTCACTTAGTAGAATGGGTTCCATCTCTATCCAGGATAATACAAGAGGTGCTAGGTCACCATTGTTTTTTGTGTCTGAGTAGAACTCCATGCTACACATATACCACATTTTATTAATCCACTCATGTATTGATGGGCACTTGGGTTGTTCTCACATCTTTGCAATTGTGAACTGTGCTGCTATAAACATTCGAGTGCAGATGTCTTTTTTATAGAACGTCTTTTGTTCTTTTGGGTAGATGCCCAGTAATAGGATTGCTGGATCAAATGGTTGTTCTACTTGTGGATTTTTGAAGTATCTCCATATTACTTTCCATAAAGTTTGTACTAGTTTGCAGTCCCACTGGCAGTGTATGAATGTTCCTATCTCTCCGCATGTACACCAACATTTATGGTTTCGGTACTTTTTGATAAAGGCCATTCTCACTGAAGATAAGTGATATCTCATTGTGGTTTTGCTTTGCATTTCCTTGATGATTAGAGATGTTGAGCATTTTTTCATGTTTGTTAGCCATTAGTCTACTTCTTTTGAAAAGTTTCTGTTCATGTCCTTTGCCCACTTTTTGAAAGGGTTGTTTTGTTTTTTTCCTTGCTGGTTTTCCTGAGTTCTATATAGATTCTAGTTATCAGCCCTTTATCGGATGTGTAACATGTGAATATTTTCTCCCATTCTGTAGGTTGTCTGTTTGCTCTCATGATAGTTTCCTTGGCTGTGCAGAAGCTTTTTAATTTGATCAGGTTCCATTTATTTATTTTTGTTATTGCCATGATTGCCTTTGATGTCTTCTTCATAATTTTTTTGCCTAGGCCATTGTCTCCAAGATTTTTTCCAACATTTTTTTCTAGAATTCTTATAGTTTCATGTCTTAGGTTTAATTCTGTTACCTACCATGAGTTGATTTTTTAGAGAGATGAAAGGTGTGGATCCTGTTTTAGTCTTCTACATGTGGCTATCCAGTTTCTCAGCACCATTTATTGAATAGGGATTCTTTTTCCCAGTGTATGTTTTTATCTGTTTTGTCAAAGATTAGACGGCTATATGAGGATGGTTTTGTATCTGAGTTCTCAGTTCTGTTCCAGTAGTCTAAGTCTCTGTTCTTGTCCCAGTACTGAGATGTTTTAGTTGCTATAGCCTTGTAGTATAGCTTGGAATCTGGTAAATTGATGCCTCCCA
>CAUYPO010063746.1:0-12840 GCA_963574435.1 Cheirogaleus major | reverse complement strand
CCCCTCCCACCCACCCAACACCCGACAAATGTTATTCCTATATGTCCACTTAGGTGTTGATCCGTTAATACCAATTTGCTAGTGAGTACATGTGGTGCTTGTTTTTCCATTCTTGAGATACTTCACTTAGTAGAATGGGTTGCAGCTGTATCCAGGAGTATATAAGAGGTGCTATATCATCATTGTTTCTTAAAGCCGAATAGTACTCCATGGTATACATATACCACATTTTGTTGATCCACTCATGTATTGATGGGCACCTGGGTTGTTTCCACAACTTTGCAATTGTGAACTGTGCTGCTATAAACGTTTGAGGGCAGGTGTCTTTTTCATAGAGTGATTTTTGTTCTTTTGAGTATATGCCCAGTAATGGGATTGCTGAACCAAATGGTAGATCTACTTGTATAGCTTTAAGGTATCT
The DNA here is from genome assembly GCA_963574435.1 of Cheirogaleus major. Taxonomy (NCBI): domain Eukaryota; kingdom Metazoa; phylum Chordata; class Mammalia; order Primates; family Cheirogaleidae; genus Cheirogaleus; species Cheirogaleus major. The sequence goes on along the minus strand of CAUYPO010063746.1, from coordinate 12,419 downwards.
CCATATTGCTTTCCAAGGAGGCTGAACTAGTTTGGAGTCCCACCAGCAGTGTAGGAGTGTTCCTATCTCTCCGCATCCACGCCGATATTTATTGTTTGGGCACTTTTTGATGAAGGCCATTCTTACCGGAGATAGCCTAGAAGAGTATTTCCAACGTTTTCCTCCAGAATTCTAATAGTTTCACACCTAAGGTTCAAGTCTGTTACCCAGCGTGAGTTGATTTTTGTGAGAGGTGAAAGGTGTGGGTCCTGTTTCAGTCTTCTACATGTGGCTATTCAGTTTGCCCAGCACCATTTATTGAATAAGGATTCTTTTCCCCAGTGTATATTTTTGTCTGCTATGTTGAAGATTAGTTGGCTATATGAGGATGGTTTTATACCTGGGTTCTCTGTTCTGTTCCACTGGTCAATGTCTCTGTTCTTGAGCCCATAACAAGCTCTTTTAATTACTATAGCCTTGTAGTATAGTTTGAAGTCTGGTAAATTGATGCCTCCTATTTTTTTTTTATTGCCTAGGATTGATTTTGCTATACGGGGTCTTCTCTGGTTCCATACGAAGTGTAAAATTATTTTTTCTATATCTGTGTAAAATTATGATGGTATTTTAATAGGGTTTGCATTGACTCTGTAGATCACTTTGGGTAGTATAGACATTTTAACAATGTTGATTCTGTCTACGCACGAGCATGGTATGCTTTTTCTTAAATTGAGTCAAGATTGAGTTGCACTATGCCAAATATTGAAAGGAGTTAAATAGTATGCATGATGTGGTTTCACTTTCATTTTTGAACATGATGGGTCTTAAATAAGAATATATGAAGAAAGAGAATATTGTCATTTGTTAATTCATTGAATTTGTTCAAGAATAAATTAATTATGAAGAAATTTTTTATTTCAAAATATTAAGGGGATACAAATGTTTTAGGTTACATGGCGTCTCTTTTGTAATGCTTGAGTCCAGTCTACAGATGTGGCCATCATCCAAATAGTGTTCATAGTATCCATTAGGTAGGTTTTTCTCCCTCCCCTCCTCCCCTGCCCCTTCTGCCCCTATTGATCTCCACTGAGTTTTATTTCCCTCTGTGCACATGTGTGGAAAAAATATATGTACATATTTTAATTTTGACTCTTTTATTTATTCATTGTTTTAGATTTCAGAATATTATGGGGTTATAAACATTTTGGTTACATATATTGCCTTTGCCTCACCCAAGCCAGTGCTACAAGCATACCCATCCCCCATACAGGGTGCTCCACATCCATTGGTTGTGATTTTACCCATCCCGTCCACCCGGCACCTGATGAATATTACTTCCATGCGAGCACCTAAGCATTGATCAATTGGTATCAATTTGTATTAATTTGATGGCAAGTACATGTGGTGCTTTTATTTCCACTCCTGTGATACTTCACTTTGAAGAATGGGCTGTAGCTCTATCCAGGATAATATAAGAGGTGCTAGTTCACCATTTTTTTGTGGTTGAAAATATTTTGAATAAAGATGTATTTATGGATTATATGTTCTTAAATATATTTTAAGTACATTCAATACATTTTGACTATATCCTTGAATATACTTTTGCATATGTTGTTGAATATACTCTTGAATATATTCTTAAACATCTTCTTGAATATAGTGAATATACTTAAAATATGTTCTTAAGTATATCCATGAATTCACTCTTAACTATACTTGACTGTACTTGAATATGAAGAATTCTTTTGAATGTGACCATATTAAGATAATATTCTTGAAAAAAAATCTTCTTAATACTTGTTTATATGCAATAGCATATAACTAGGAATTCAGTCTCCTTATGCCCTAAGTCTTCATCTCTTTTTCTGCCTCTTATTCTCCAGCTGTAGCAGTAGAGAGCTGAGACATAAATAAATTGAACATTCTTCAAAATGCTATTATGAAGACAAATGCAAAAATTAACTAAAAGTAGTTACGGTTTTTTTTTTTAAAAAAAGCAAGGAATTTAAGTCATTTGGTTAGTCAGCAATTTGACTGTGAGACTGATTGGCAGATTTTGGTGATTTTACTTAAATTTGTATGGGGAAGAACTGTATGTGTTGCTGGAGACATGCATGTCCTCATGCTGGCACTGGGCAGTTTGTCTCCTCTTTCCTGGCCTCCTCTGTCCCCCATGTGTGAATTTCTTGTTGCTGTCAATGGGTAAACCCCAAACAATTTCTCTGCCCTTTCTTAGCTGTGGGCTGAGAAAACAACTAAATCATAATTGTTAAAATTATGTCTAGAATAAAAATGGTATCTAAATATTAGGTCATTAAATATGTAATGTCCTATTTCAAATCAAAGGGTAACTTATTATATCTCAGACAGGAATTAGTACAATTAATCAAAGTATGCACCTAAACTATTGACACAGTTTTGCCATCTTAACGGTAGCTTGTTTATGCCAGCAGCAAAGAAGCCTGGAGAGCGAGTGGTGATGAAATCATGAAAGGCGTTTTCCATAACTTGTTGAGAATTGCATATTTTTTCTTGTAAGAAGTGATCCAAAGCCTGGAAGAAGTGGTGGTCAGTTGGTATATGGTCTGGTGAATATGGTGGATGACACAGAGTTTTTAAGTCCAGTCTCTGTAGTTTGAGCAGTGTTGTTTGCGTGACATGTGGCTGAGCATTGTCTTGTAAGAGGATTGGCCTCTCTCTGTTGACCAATCTTGGCTGTTTAATCACAAGCATCATCATCATTTTGTCCAACTGATTGTAGTAGATATCCCCTGTAATCAATTGACTAGGTTTTATGAAGCTGTAGTGGATTAATAACAGCGCTGGACCACTAGACAGACACCATTAGCTTTTTTTGATGAATATTTGGTTTTGGATTGTGTTTCGGCACTTCATCTTTATTCAGTCACTGTGGCGAATGCCTCTGATTGTCAAAAAGAATCTATTTTTTATCACATGTAACAATACGGTGTAGAAATGGTTTGCCTTTATGTCATGACAGCAAAGAAAGGCAAGCTTCGAGACGATTTTTCTTTTGATGTTTGCTTAATTTATGCAGTACCCATTTATCCAGCTTCTTTACCTTGTTGATTTGTTTTAAATGGCCTAATATTGTTGGAATAGTAACGTCAAACTTTGTTAATTTATGCATAGGTTGAGATGAATTCACTTCCACTACAGTTTTTAGTTTATCACTATCCACCTTGGTCTCAGGTCATCCACATGGCTCATTTTTAAGATTAAAATTACCAGAATGGAACTTTTTAAACCATCGATGTGTGTGTTCATTAGCTACATCCCTTCTAAATACTTTGTTGATATTTTTAGCTGTCTTTGTTGTATCGATTTTATGAAACAACTCATATTTGAAAAAATACGAATTTTTGACTTATCTATGGTTGTACAAAATTGTTCTAAAAAATTTGAAAGATAATCACAAGTTAAAATGTGCGTTTGAAAGAATGAGGATGTACCTTTACAATAAAAATAAAATAAGAAATGTCAAAGTGGAATTTAACAGATAGTAACTGTCAAACTTAGTACTTAAGGGAATCTGACATTTCATACTTAATAACCTAATAACAGCTTAAGAAATTACCCTATGAGTAAATTAAATCATATTAGAGGGTAGACATTGTGACATCCAGTTTTGCTTCTTGGAAATTTGTTATTTTGTTTGTTATTTTATTTAGCTTTGTTTTTGTTCATTTTCCTTTTTTCCCTGTTATTGCAGTTAAATGAAGTTTATGGAAAAGTGATCTCTGGTTTAATGAAACATGAGATATTATTATATTTCTGTGGTCTTCTTTTATATAATAATTTGTTGGGCAGTTATTTCAAAGGCTAAAGAAGTTCCCCAAATTTGTTATGCTACTGCTAGAATCATTTACACTGTTTGATCACCAGCTATACTTTTATCTTCAAAACATATCAATTTACTTTTGAAATTGGATTTATTATCCTAGGTAATTCTGAAGGCTTGATATATATGAAGCATGGCGTTGGCTTTGGGAAATTTGTTTTAGAATATGGCTGTGTCGTTTTGTCCTCCGCTTTAGGAAGCCTTCAGGGGTGAGAAGTAGGGATTAAAAGGCCAAATATGTCTTAAAACCTAGGCAATCTGGGTTCCCAGCTGGGTAGAAAGAGATCGAAATCTACATCCCAGGAAGGGGTGGGAGATAAAGATTAGAGGTGGGTATTACTAAGCCAGTGGTCCTCAAACATTAGAGTGTGTCAGAATCGCCAGAGGGCTTGTTAAAACATGGATTGCTAGGCCGTAGCCCCAGAGTTTGTGGTTGAATAGGTCTGGAGTGGGCTCCCAAATTTTTCATGTCTAACAAAGTTCCCAGGTGATACAGATGCTGCTCATTGGGGACCGCACTTTGAAGGCCACTGCTCTAGATTACTGTCCCTGATATCTCTGGCTGCCTCTAGCCAAAAATAAGCAGTAAGAATTTTTTTTTTTTTTTGGAGGCCTTCCTTTAGGAACTCCCTTCAAGCACACTGAATCATATCTATATCTACACATGCATATGTAGGCGCACACATATTTATACTCCACTAAATTTACTGTTTGTTTCTCAAAGTCAGTGACTGAGTCTTAAATTGTTTTTGAATTCCAGGCTGCTGACTGAGTAAAGATTTGATAAATTATGCTGTTCATTTTTTCATATAAAAGGATTCACCAAATAATTCTTAGAATTCAGTGGTAGGACAAAGTTAGCTTATCTGATTCTCCTTGTTATTAGAGAATGAGTGTTGCATAGTTCACTCCATACTATTAAAAACTCTTGCATTTGGCTGCCAGGAAGCTCAGAACTGTTTTGTGCGCAACTGTTGTACTTATTACTAATCTGTATTTTTTTCTGCAAATATCTCTATCATCTCTGCCTTTACTACAAAGTATTGGCTCCATTATTCTGGTTTTAATGGTTCATGTCCTGTGTATCACTTTAATTATAATAGGTCTCAGTATTTTACCAAATATAAAAATAAATCAGTGGGAAAAAATCCACTAGTGCCTATAATGGGTAAAAGAGCAGTAGATATGAACATTTTGGCTAAGTGGTCTTTTGCACACTTGTATGTAGGTACCAATTCCAGAATTCATCTTCCACATTCATTGGAGAAGAATAAATGTCATCTTGGCATCGTCTGTATGCTATAGTGAGTTCAATGTGTCTGCTTGTACAGTAAATGGTACTTATTATATATGACTCCTCCAGCCTAGGGAGGAAAAGGGGCATGAAATAGCTTTCCTGATTGTGAATATTTTAAAGTAGTTAGATCATACCTGGGCCTGATTATTCAAGATATATGTTATTTTTTTCTTTTTATGGACCTTAAGTTTAGGAGATAAGGTTGAAGGAGGCTAAGAGGAACAAACCTTCAGAAAATTTAATATCCTCTTTTCTATGGAAGAGCTGTACATAATCAGAGACAATAAAAAAACTGCATTACTCAAAGAGGGCTTTCAATAATACCCTGTAAAGCATCAGATGCTCTTTAAAATTGACTTATTGATGTCAAGGGAGTGAGCATAATGAACACAGTACAGACGTGATCAAGAAATGTGGCCTATGTAAAAAAATCTAATTGCTACTTGCTGAACCCATCAAACAAGATATGTTGTCCCAGTAGGCAGGCTTATAGAAAGATCATTGCAATAAGCTACCTGATGCCACTTATAACAGAAGCTGAAATGAGACTCTCAGCATCCAACACAAGATGTACAATCTCTATAAGTTCACCCAAATCTCTTATACCTTCATCATCATTATTTATGTCTGGACACTGAGAATTGGTGCTCAGATAGTGGCCATTCAAGATTCTCAATAAACAAAGGTTCATGAGGTTAGTTAGACTTTGCAAAGTATCCTAGTTTGTGCCATACTTTTAAAATGCAATGAATATTCATTAAGCCCCTATTGTGTTTAAAGTACCATGCTAGACCCTTCAGGGGATACAATGTCTGATGAGAAGAATAGATCTGGTACAAACATAACTACAGCTGATGTCATAATATGATAAGGGAATTAAGATGAATATACAATGTTATGGGATTTCAGAGGAAAACAAGTTCAGAACTGATGGAGGGAATCAGGGAAAGCTTTAAGAGGGAAGAATAGGAATGGCTTTAAATGAGCAGAAAATAGGGTTTAGTGAGGTGGGGTGGTGGTAGTAGATTTCTTAATAAAAGAGTAACAAATTAAGTAGGATTCCAGGTCTTTCCCCAAAGGAAAATTTTGAAATTTTAATTTTGTAGATTACATACCGTATTCCTCCTTTATTTCCTCAAGAAACCAATTGTGTTTAATACATGTTATTTAATGCAAAATTTCAAAAAATGTGGTATGTGCAGTATTACCCAAAGTATATAGATGATATTTATATGTTGTACAATGCCAATGTTTTATATTTTTAAGAGTGATGTGTTTCATTTGATACACAGTTAAAGAGCAGTGCAACCCATATATCAACTTATGATTTAATGAGTATTATGGGTTAGGAGGTATAAAAAGTAAGCAAGTGACTTGATTTAAAGAAAATATTGACCAAATAATAATAAAGTTCTGAGGAACTCCTTTTCCTAATCACAAGCATATGTTCACATATTTAAAAATATTGAGGAATCCTATAAAGTCTATGATGATGAAAATTAATGCAAACTTAAGCTCTAAATAAAAGGTACTGTACCTACCCATTAAAATGATCATAAGCTTTTGTTTTAAATAAGTGTATGATATGGGAAATATAATGATGAACAAAAATACAATTTTCAGTTACATTGTCCCTAAACTCCCCTAGTGCCAGACTCATTATTTGGAAGGAACAATGTTACCCGATAATGAACTATTTTCTATTCAAGGCAGCAAGTCAAATATTCGTTTCTCATTAATAATTCAATGTGACAAATTTATTGCCTTGAAGGTGCTGCAAGTCAATTAGACAATGGGAAATTGTGTCTTCCTTTCAGCCCACTTAATTGGCTTCCAAGTGTGACATTCATCAAAACCTTGACTTTTACTGTAAACTTTATTATATGAGTTGATGTTTGGAGTTGACCCTGGGTGCACTTAACCAACCCTCAGAGTTGGGGGCTCTAGAGCCTTCAGAGAAGCCTAGTCAATCATTGCCAACATTGCCATAGAATATCAGTATTATAAATATTGCATAAAATTATCATCAGGCTCTGTATATAAAGAATGCATGAAGCATAAGTGAATTTCATGTTTAGACTTGGGTTCCATCGCCAAGATATCTCATTATGTACATGTAAGTATTCCAAGACCCCCCAAAAATCCCAAATCTGAAACCCTTCTGGTCCCAAGCATTTTGTATAAGGAATACTCAACCTGAACATGGAAACTCAATTCATGAATACTGAAAGAATTGTGGAGGTGGGCATGGATGGCTAAATTTGGGGGGACACTGCAGTCTGTGAGCAGGATTTGCTTTACACATTAGGTAGAATTGACAGATAATGTGAAGGGCATCAAAAGACCTCCTCAATCTGAAGGGCTCTCCCTTATCAACCCGTCTAAAATTGCCATTATTAGTATCTTGCCCTAAGACCCAAGGAAATATACATTTAAACTGAGTGAACACATGATATAAAATAATATACCAATACATCATTAAGGGTTAGTTTAATCTGATTAACAAATCCATTGTTTCCTATTTACTGCAACAGAGTTGGATCCTGAGTTACAGGGACATAGGATCAGCAAGATCTTGATGTTGGGATTGAGAACGAAAAGTCTGGTGCATGAATTTCGACTTTTATGTTTGGGTAGAGTGCCTCAAATAGAGACTCTTTGCTTTTAGAACCTTCATGCTATTGCCTTAGTTATTATACTCACTCATATAGGTACTCCTTTTAATCTAACCTGAGGGAACATATAAATTAGGGAAAGATTATTCCCATAATAAAATGATGATCTGCTTTATCAAAGGATTCAATGCTGGGTTATTTTACGTGTAGAGCTATATTAGCGCATTAAGTGTTTGTTGTCAGATCATAAATACTTAAGAAAAAGACCAAAGAGGACAGCAAAACTTTAGAACAAAAGTGTTAGAATCAAATGTCCATCGATGTTCCATTCAAAATGAAGAGAAAATGTCTTGGAGAGTTAAGTGAAGAAAGTAGAATTTGTTTTTCATTTCAGCTTACTTCTAACATATTAAAAAATCCATTTCATTATATGAAACTCATGCCATAGGCATTTGATTTTCTTATACCGTATTTTCCACCTTTGTTTTTCCAATGCTTCCTAGGTGATAAAATGATCTTTAGAGGATTTCTTCAAGTCCTTTGCATGTCAGAAGATGCTTTCCTTCAGTCATTCCATTTGCACATTTGCAGAGTGTGTTTGGACATGGAGATTCATACTAGTCTCTGTTGAAGTAGGTTCTGGGTCTATTCTGGATCTTCTGATAGTCTTAATCATTTAAAAATATTCTTATACATTGATTCTTTAACCCCATAGGTCTTTCTAAAACTTCTGAAAGGAATGTGACTTCCCTTGTCAGTACACAACACAAACGTTTAAGTAGTAAGAGTTCCATTAAGGTGGAGCACAATGATCAACAGCAATACAGAAGGCCCCTTGGCTCTCTGTTGCTGCAATGCCTTACCTTACTGAATAGTGCTTGACTTGGCAGCAAGGCTCAAACTCTTTTCCTCCCAATCTGACGGCTGTTTGGTATGTGGATGTGAGGTGGGTAGTGGAGTAGAGGGTACAGTATTCAAGTTGTGAATTGGGAGTGGGAGATAATCAAGGAGCAGAAAGGAAATTTACATAATAATGTAAAGAGGAATATTTGGATATCTGGAAACATTTATTTAAAGTCATGGAGCCAGCAGACACTATTTTCTCAATGACATGTTCTTTGAAATAAGTAAAGATTATTAGACACTTGTCTCTGTCTCTCCCACATCTCCCTTATTTGACCTATGGTTTTAGCAGGACTGCCACAGTCCTGAGAAAATTCTGTCAGAGTCAAGGTATTTATTAATATTATTTATATTTATTAATAAGTTATTATTATTTATTAATACCTGGCACCTCCTGAACACCTCTAAAAAGTTTTGTTAAGCTTAGAATTAGGTCAATCCTCATCCCCAAAGTTCTGATTACACTGTCTAATACTAGTCTAGTTCTCATTTTTTCTAGGATAAGAATCAGAACTTGAATCCTGGCTTAAGAGATGTTTCCATTGAATGTCTAGGACCATTATCCTTTGGAAGCTTTACTGTCTGTCTTACAGGTATGCTCTCTGAACCCAGAATCTGAAGTTAGGCTCTATTGTGGGTCAAAATCTTGAGGACTAAGTATGCTTGGTATCAGTTTACTCTGCTTCCCTACTATTTGGGGAAGTTTCTATTTAGCATTGTCTACCTAAGCTATGACAAAAATAAGTGCAGGCAGAGTTTCTAAAATTGTTCTGTTTCAGAAAGAAAAAGCTTATTGGAATCAAGTTTATTTTATCTTTGCTTATTTGATTGTTCGTATGTCTGTTTATCTATCTGTCTATCTAGACCTTGCTTCACAGTTTGCTGTATTCAATTAAAATCCTGAAAATTTGTATCTCAATCTGTGCTTAAACAAAGCAGAAGATAGAAACAGGAAAAAGTGAGAGGTCAGTATGTACTAGCAGAAATCACATTCAACTCAGAGTCAAGAGACCTGATCTCTGCTTTGGTTTCAATATACTTTCTGCCAGACTTAGAAGTAGAAGGGAACTTTCTCAACCTGATAAAGGCCATCTATGAATACTCCACAACTAACATTTAACATTATGCTTGATGGTGAAAGCCAGGATGCTTTACCACTAAGATCAGGAATAAGACAATGTTGTCCACTTTCACAACTTCTATATAACACTGTACTTACTGGTGGCTCTCGACAGGGCAATTAGGCAAGAAAAAGAAATAAATGGCATCCAGATTGGGAAGGAAGGAGTAAAAATATCTCCATTTGCAGATGATATAATCTTGTGTATAGAAAATCCTGAGGAATCCACATCCACACACACACACACACACTCACACACACACTCAGAAACTATCAGAACATTTAAACAAGTTCAGCAAGATTGCAGGATACAAGATCAATATACAAAAATTAATTGTATTTCTAAGCACCAAAAGTGAACAATACAAAAATGAAATTAAGAAAACTATTCCATTTATAATAGCATGAAAGAGAATAAAATACTTATAAATAAATCTAACCAAAGAAGTAAAAAATTTGTACACTGAAAATTACAAAGCATCATTGAAAGAAATAAAAGAAAACCCAAGTAAACGAAAAAACATCTCATGTTCATGGATCAGAAAACTTAATATTTTTAAGATGGCCATACTCCTCAAACTGATAGAATAGAATAGATAGAATATGATCCTTAAAAAATCCCAGCTGGCTTCTTTGCAGTAATTGACAAACTAATCATAAAATTCATATGAAAATGTAAAAGACTTACAGTAGCAAAAACAATTTTGAAAAAGAAGAACAGTTGAAAAATTCATATTTTCTGACATGAAAACTAACCTCAAGTCTACAGTAATTAAGACAGTATGATACTGACAAAAGATAGACAGATAGATTAGTGGAATAGAATTGAGAATCCAGAAATAAACCAATACGTTTATGGTCAATCGATTTTCAATACGGTTGCCAAAATAATTTAATGGGGAAAAGAATATTCTTTTCAACAAATGGTGTTGACACAACTGGATATCCTCTTGTAAAAGAATGAAGTTGTCTCTGAATGCCAAGGAAACTATCACCAGCAAACAGAAAACCTACAGAATGGTAGAAAATATTCGCATGTTATACATCAGACAAAAGGCTGATAACTAGAATCTATATAGAACTCAGTAAAGTTTGCAAGAAAAAAATCAAATAACCCTATCAAAAAGTGGGCAAAGAGCATGAACAGAAACTTTTCAAAAGAAGATAGACTAATGGCTAACAAACATATGAAAAAATGCTCAACATCTCTAATCATTAGGGAAATGCAAATCAAAACCACAATGAGATATCACTTATCTCCAGTGAGAATGGCCTTTATCAAAAATCCCAAAACAATAAATGTTGGCATGGATGCAGATAGATAGGAACACTCATACACTGCTGGTGGGACTGCAAATTAGTACAACCTCTGTGGAAAGCAATATGGAGATATCTCAAAAGAGATACAAGTAGATCTATCATTTGATCCAGCAATCCCATTACTGGGCATCTACCCGAAAGAACAAAAGACATTCTGTTAAAAAGACATCTGCCTTGGTATGTTTATAGAAGCACAATTCACAATTGCAAAGATATGGAAACAACCCAAGTGCCCATCAATACACAAGTGGATCAATAAAATGTGGTATATGTATACCATGGAGTTCTACTCAGCCACAAAAAGCAATGGTGATCTAGCACCTCTCGTATTATCCTCGATAGAGCTGAAACTCATTCTACTAAGTGAAGTATCCCAAGAATGGAAAAACAAGCACCACATGTACTCACCATCAAATTGGTATTGACTGATCAACACTTAAGTGTACATATAGTAGTAACATTCATCAGTTGTCAGGCAGATGGGAAGGGGGAGGAGGGGATGGGTCTATACACACCTAATGGGTGTGGTGCGCACCATCTGGGGGATGGACATGCTTGAAGCTCTGACTCGGGTGGGGCAAGGGCAATATATGTAACCTAAACATTTGTATCCCTGTAATATGCTGAAATAAAAAAAAATTAAAAAAAGAATGAAGTTGTTTCCCTACGAAATACCATATATAAATATTAACTCAAAACAGATTAAATACCTAAATTCAATACCTAAATCTGTAAAACTCTTATTAGAAAACATGAGTAAATCTTCATAACCTTGGATTAGGCATTGGTTTCTTAGATATTAGAGCAAAAGCACAAGCAACCAAAGAAAAAACAGATAAATTGGACTTCGTTGAAATTAAAAGAACTTTTGTGCTTCAAGAGACCCATCAAGAAAGCAAAAAGACAACCTGCAGAATGGGAGAAGATATTTGCAAATCACATGTCTGATAAGGGACTTATATGTAGAATATATAAAGGACTTCTACAACTCAATAATAAAACGATGAGTAATCCAATTAAAAAATTGGCAAAGAACTTGAATAAACATTTCTCCAAAGAATTTACACAAATGGCCAATAAGCACATGAAAAGATGCTCAGCATCATTAGCTATTGCAATTCAAGACCACAATGAGAAACCACTCCATGTTCATTAGGATGGCTATAAAATAAAAGAGGCAAATAGTAACAAGTGTTGGCAAGGTTGTGGAGGAATTGGAATTCTTAATCATTCCATGGTGGAAATGTAAAGTGATGCAGCCACTTTGGGAAACAGGTTGGCCATTCCTCAAAAAATTAAACATAGAATTACCATATGACCCAGAAA
>CAUYPO010063744.1:0-10796 GCA_963574435.1 Cheirogaleus major | reverse complement strand
GGCACTGTATTAATCACCTTACATGTTTTATCTTGTTTATCTATCTGATGCCTCTATTTTTCAAATTTTTTACTCTTCCCCCCTGTTTGGGGGAAGGGAGGGGACAGGTCTTGCTCTGTTGCCTGAGCTGGAGTGTAGTAGCGTGATCATAGTTCACTGCAACCTCAAACTCCTGAGCTCAAGCCATCCTCCTGCCTCAGCCTCTTGAGTAGCTGGAACTACAGGCACGACACTCAGCTAATATTTTCTATTTTTAGTAGAGATGGCATCTTGCTCTTGCTCAGGCTGGTCTCGAATTCCTGACTTCAAGTGATCCTCCCGCCTCGGCCTCCCAGAGTGCTGAGATTATAGGTGTGAGCCACTGCGCCTGACCTACAAGAGTTTTTTTCTTTTGTGAGGAATTGTAGGAGTTTTATGTTTCAAAGGGTCTTCTGAACAAATGAAATTGTATACTGCCAACAGTCGTGCATCCTCTGGAGCCCAGTCCTCCTGATCTGACAAAGCAGAACCTGTCCTCACTGCTTCTTCCTCCGTCTCCCCAACTCCATGTGTAAATTCAGAAGTGGACTTCTCATTGATTTGTTTATTCTGAAGACTATCTTGAAGGAGGGGCTTATACTCAACTACTTTATCTTATCAGGACAAAATTTAGGAATAGTTGCAAATTAAAACATTTTCTGTAGCCAGTTATACAGAGGAATATAAAGTTATATTTTGATTGTACATTCTAAATTAAAACATTCCATATCCAAACTTAGTGTTACTATAACAGAGTAAATATATTAAGTATTATAACTATTCCATTTTCAAAATGATGTGATCAAAAATATTGTATTGGAAATACTCAAATCCCAGGCCAGCACCTTCTCTCCTTTCTTCATCTCCAGATAAGATCATCACAAACATAACTTGAAGATATCCATACAAAACCTTAGCATGTACATGCCCTTTGAACCACACAATTCACATTTTATAGAATTTCACTTTCTGTTGAATAATTAGAGATATAAGCTCTATAATAGTAGGGACTTTTCTTCTTGGTTCACTGCAGTATCCCCAAACTTGTTTGGTACAAATAAATATTTGTTGAATGAATTTGGAAGAAAAAATTATGTTCAAAACAATAACAAAGGTTTGACAGCAACCTAAAGATCAACAAAGGATGATTAAATGATGGTATGTCCAAATGATGGAAAAAAGCCATTTGGAAGAACACTTAATGATATAGGAAGAGCATTCACTATATACATATGTGAAGAAAGCATTGTATGTGTAGTGTCATAAATTTTTTTAGAAAAAAATATTTTTAAATATACATGCATTTTATTTTCTTCTTTATGCAGCTCCAAAAATATCCACAGTTTTCATGTATTTTATAATTAGAAACCAAGTATTGCTTTTAAAACTGCCTTTTATTAGCATGCTGACTCTGACTAGCCAAGTGGAACATGGTTTTTGTTTGTTTTCTTCCTGAAAATATTACTAAAAACTTATTTTACCATTGGATCATTTTATTTTTAAATAGTGCTGTTAAGAAAAATGAAACAGTTGCTAGAGTGGCCTTTGTTCTTGGCTTTTCAGGTTAAGGCAACAAGAACAAAAACAGTACCAGGATTCCAGAGAGATTGCAAGTGGAAAAATGGATAGCCCGCATGGTAATGCATTGGAAGAAGGTTTGGATGATTATTTGACTCGCCTAATAGAAGAAAGGGATACTTTGATGAGAACGGGTGTGTATAATCACGAGGATCGAATAATAAGTGAACTTGACCGACAGATCAGAGAGATTTTGGCAAAAAACAATGCCAGTAATTAATAACATTTGGGAAAATCTTTGTAGAGACTCCAGGTCTAAATTTTAATTTCATTGTAAAACCCTTAAAAGTGAAGGAAATGGATGCTTTAAAATGCTATTTTCAGGTTTTTTATGCAAAATTTTATGTTACTGTATAGTATTTATTTGATTGTATTTACTTTATGCTACCTCTCCCACGCTGGTTTTATTTGTAATATGCATTCTTTATACTCATTTTAAATGACTTTTTGGTATTTCTCATAGTTTATAATCTGATGGCTATCTTTCAAAACAGCTTTTCACTAAGTTTGTTGTAGGAGAAATAACTGCAGTAATTTTCAGTTATTTAATTTTTCATGTTGACCCAAAAGAGTATATGTTGCACTTTAAAAAATGCTGTGTCCTATTCCATTTGAATGTAGATATCTTAAAAGTTTAGACCGATTATAAATGTAACCGGTTTAACTCATTTGAGACAACCTATCTTTTTTCCTTAACTTATAATATTTGCAAGTGACAACCTTGAAAATAAAGCAGGATCAATACAGAGAAGCCACATGACATATTGGGTGACAAATTAATCATTTATTTAAATAAAGTTAATACAGATTAAACTTGTTTCAAGAGCTATTGAATTTTCAAATTTTCAGTGTACTCTTAACTTTTAAGAACATGAAATAGCTTAATATGGTCTTCTCTGTCAGCCCCCGCTCGAGTTTGCATTGTTTCCTTTTGTTAACATTCGAGATTTCCTTGTATTTTCCAGTGATAATAATATTAGTTGTTAAACCCTCTGCAATAGAACATGGAAAAAGACACATGAAGACTTTAGCTGAAAAAATAGAATGAAAATCAACTATTTTTTACTCCCCCTAATTTTAATCAGTCTTTTTCAAACGTATATGAAATTAAGTCATTGGATTTATGTAGTATCACATGAGTATAAACAGAGTTCCTTCACATCATGCTCTTCAGAGCCAACATTTGTCCTCAAAGCAACACTTTCCACCTCCTGTTACAGAGTACTGAAAAAGTTTTAGCAAATTCACAGATTAGGTTGGGTCTTAAAATATAGTTTAAAAATTCTGATTTCCAAATGTAATAAATTTAAGTATATACTTTAGGAAGTTACCAATAACTTCCATAAAAGCAGAATAAGATATTTGGTAACATTAATTTTCTGTCATTTTCAACAAGATATATTTCTTATTAAGGAAATTAAAGTCCTTATACTCATTATATTTTTTCTTATTAACAAAGTATTAATCTTATAAAAATAACCCAGCAGTAAATAAGAGAGAAAGAAATTACCGAATGAGAGGATAATGAATCTGTGAATCATAGCAGGAATTTACAATATTAATTATGGTTAAATATATTCTCTCAGTGATTTTTGTGCCACATGAATAGAATAGAAGTATTCTTTTTGTTTTGGAAAGTCTTGGGTAAAATTCCGTGACTGTTTACTACCTTCAGTTGCATTGTGTGCTGCCTGTGACTGTTTTCAAACACTAGAGGGGGCCTTAGATTTAAAGAAGCAAAAAGGACTTTTCTAAAATGGATATGTGGTTTATTTTGCCCTCTGTAAAGCTCTTTTGGCTATTGTAATTTAACAAATAAAATCATAATTGTATGCATCTTTGCGTTCTTGAGCAGTCTATTACTTTTGTTTCTAAACAGAGTAGGCGGTGTTCAGCCCTTCTTGTTTCAAGTCACTGTATTCTTGTTTTTTCTCAAGTGTTTACATTTCAGATACTTGTTTTATGTCATAAAATCAGGGGAGTCTGAAATTTTAACACTCTTTTTTAGTCTTTAAACAGCATTCATTCCATTTGTAAGTGGCATTTAACATATTTACAGATTGCTTTACTAAATTGCCTACGAGTTAACAAGTATGACCATAGTAGATAAATGAGTGGGTGGTTGGATGCATGGGTGAGTGAATAAGTTTCCTAATTACTACATTTATAACAGGAGACCTTTCATCAAAAATTTAAGATAAAATAAAATTTACCTTTAAAATTTCTGTGAGTTTTTATGGAGAAATTCTAGTCTCCACATTTAAGGCAGGCATATACTGCATGGGAGGGGTATATCATATCTACCAGGTGTAAATAATACCCTGTCTGTATAAACTTTTAAGAGTTCTTTTATGGGTATATCCTAGTAATTTCCATCTGGACCTGAGTTCCTGTTGCTTCAAGCAGATGTGGGAATTTGTGATTTAAGGATGTTTCAGGGTCTCTGCTAAGGGAAAGGCAGCCTAGTCTGAACGGATGATTTTCTGCTCTACTTCCTTCTGTGCAGACACCGTCCAGCCCTAATCTGAGTTCACAGGTGGCCTCAGCCTGTATTGCTTGTCTGCAGCCACTTCAGAACGCACTGATCTGGTTCTTACAGTCTACAGGAAGGCCCTCTGGTAGCTATATATGGACTTATAAAATATGATCTCACTACCATTGTGTCTAGCTTGACTGAGTACCTGAACTTTTTTTATATTGAAATAATTCACATACCACAAAAATCACCATTTTAAAGTATACAATTCAGTGGGGTTTTTGTTATATTCACAAGGTTGTGCCCCCATCACCACAATCTAAAACATTTTCGTCACCCCTGTACCCACTAGCAGTCACTTCCCGTTCTCCACAACCCCAGCCCCTGGGGGGCATCCGCTAACCTACGTTGTGTCCCTGTGGTTCTGCCTGTTTTGGACATTTTATATAAATAGAATCCCAAATTTGATATTTAAAATAGAAGATATTAGAAAATCTAAATGTAATTCTTCCATAACTAGTTTCTACAGTTTATAACATTATATCAGGTATTGAATTAAATAATACAAAAATCCAGAAGGCCAACATAAAGGCATAACATTCATCATCAGTTAAGAATAGAACTCAGCTGTTCTTTTATCCATCACCTACCTATAAAGCATTGACCAAAAATAATAGTGGAAAGTAGATAATGTTTTAGCAGTTCTAGTGCTGGGAATGGATTATTGACACAAGGTATGTGTTATGCCATTGGCATCTTATCAAAATTGCACACTTTTCCATATTTTATAGAGTTTGGGAATAACAGGAAACACAGTCAATCAGAATGTAAGATATGTGAGGGCAGAGATCTGGTCTATCTTCTTGCCATATGCCAGAACTGAAATAGTACCCGCCATATATGGCACTCAATATTTGCTAAATTCATAAAGAAATGAAGAAATAATTCTGTATGGCTGCCTGTCAAAATAGACATAAAAAATTTCAACTGAGGTGCTGAGCAAATAAGTCCCCCCATCCTCACTGACAGGTTTATGAACTTGTGGCCTGAATGTCCAGGCCCTATAGAAGTTGAGGGGTTCTGTTTGTTGGATTGTTTTTGCTTTTTTAAAAAGTTTACTTTAAATTCATAGAGACAGAAGGTAGAACAGAAGTTACCAGGGGCTCGGGAGAGCTAAGGGGAAGGTGGAAGGGGAGGTACTGTTTAATGGGTATGGAATTTCTGTTTGGGATGATGAAAATGTTCTGAATTATGGATGGTAGAAATGGTTGCACAACATTGTGAATACACTTAATGCCACTGAATTGTACATTTAAAAAATAGTTAATGGTAAATTTTGTGTTCTACATATTTTACCACAATTTTTAAACAAAAGTTTGCTTCAAACCCTGCCTCAAATCTGCCTACCCAGTGCTCTCATGCTGAAAGTATTCTGCACAAGGGTCACTTGTCAAGTCATTCCTGACAATACTATCTTGTCATTCCTTGATTGTAGGAATGGATCAAAGACGCTTCATTGTATGTTTGTAGCATCTTGGTTAACAGAATCTGAAATAGTTAAAATTAAGGGCTACTTTTAAATCCCAAATTCTAAATGTAAATTGGAGGATCCTTGAAGCTTAGAATTGTACTGCCTTCATGTTTTATAAAATTAAGGTCTTGTTATACTTAATGACAAGAAAATAAAACAAAGAGTCATTGGTTTTTTTAATTTAGCAGGTAGTCCAGACCATAGATGTAAATTGGAGACCGAATTTTTGTTTGTTTACAACCAGTTCCCTAAATTAGGCTTACTATCTTTCTTTTTGTTGGTCATAGGTAGTCTTACAGATGGTCTTATTAACTGATAAAGTGCTTTGTGTGGAAGTGTTAAAGTTTGGTTGAAACTTTGGTGTTAAAGTTTGGTGTTAAAGTTTGGTTAATTATGACTTGAAAATTTAAATCCATCTTTGATATTTGTATTTTGGCAATTGTAGCACAGCCCTTGTATCCTGGACTTTTCAACATGTACTTTTTCTGCCACTTGCTCTAGAGCACGATCGTGCCTCTTCCTGGGCTATGGGCCCCCTGCTTCCATGATAGGGGAGGCAGATGTAATTCATCTATCTTGGTGTAGATGGGGAAATAGAGACAGAACTACTTGACTACCTAAATTTGTCGCTGACACCAAAAGAACTAGATTGTGCACTGATTTTGTTACATAACCTCTGTTTGGCATCAAATTAGAATCTGCTCTTGTTAGGAATGTAACTGTAGAAAGGCTGCTATATACTTAAATCTCATTTTATTTGCTTCTCTGGGGGTTGTCTTAGTGTTTTCATTAGAAATGTTTTTACAGATGTAGGCTCTTCAGATATGAAGTTGCTGAAGTGGAGACTCAGAAGTTTAGCTTTCAAATTGAAGGGGGTTGGAAATCTGTTTAGAAAGATTAATTTATAGATAAATAATGTACTGACTCTGTTACATTAATGTACAATAATCCCTGGAGGCTTTTAAAGATGTAGTCATTATATTCCTAAGGTTTCTAAGAATGTTAAACCTGTCATTCATAATAGAGAACTAAAATAGGGTCCATTTATAATTTCTTCTTGGAAACACTTCATCCACAAATTCATAGACAAATATTTTTTCTTTTCCAAATAATTTATCCAATAGTTGGACAGAACAACCCTTTTTTTTTTTAACATGTTAACTAGTAAAAAGCATGCAGATACATTGGGTGAGTGTTGAATTTTCCCCAGTAGTTTAGATTAAAATTTGGCTAGAGCAAACAAAATATTACTGCAAAATCCTATTTTGACATAATTGTAAATTTTAGTAAATGTCAACCCAATAGAGAAAGAGCCTACACTTAGTAGATTGCAATATATTACTCAACTTTTCAGCAAATTCTCATATTAATGAATAGATTGAGCAGGATTAAAAGCAAAGCCCTGTTTCATTTCTACAACTTCTTTCTGTAATTTGTAAAGATGAGAAGGATTTATTTACTAAAATTCCAGTCTGTTTTCTTAAGAGAAATTCTGAATCTCAGGCAAGACTACTACTGCATTACTTGATTTCAGTTCAGATTATGAGCAAAATGTGATGCCCTGAAGATGGTATGTCAAATCAAGAATCCGAGGCATTAATATTCAGCATGTATTGTATCTTTAGTCATCCTGTTTAGATAGGAGGAGATAGTACAGCAGACTGCTCGGTGTATTCACTTGATTGTTGCCTTGAGGAAGGAAATTTCAATTCCTGATTTAGCTTCATTGTTGGCAGATGAGATTAATGGTCTTCTCTTGGTTTGTGGCAGAAGTTTATTTAGGTAACTAACTGAAATTTGTAAAATTTGCACAAAGAAAATAAAGGTACCAAATAGGAAATAGCTGTGTAAACAATTTTCAGAAGTAATTTAGCCCACAGACTCTAAATTTTGCCAATAAAAATTGCATTTGCAAGTCCATATTTAGCCTACCATCTTTTCCTTCTTTATCAATTCTCACTTGTTTCTCTTCTATCTCCCTATCAATGTATAGTATTTTACCAGGAACAAATGACATCCAAAATTTGTCTTAAAAAGATACTTTAGAAAACTTTCAGAGAGAAAGAGGCAAAGAGAGACAGAGAGAGAGAGAGAGAGACACAGACAGACAGACAGAAAAAGAGAGGAGAGAGAAAGAGCTTGTAGCCCAATTTTCCTTTGATCTATTAATATGTTTTCTTTCTAAGGTCTGTAAAGTTGTCAGGTGGTTCCACTGGTTCTACTATTCTTTGCCTCAAATTATCACTTGAACCTCGGTGTCATTATCAGATCTCTCTAAGCAGTACAGATATGCAGGAGAAGCGATTGTCAACCTAGTGTGTTTTGACATGACTTTGGAATTTGAAATTTGCTCTATATATGGAGTAGGCATTTTGATGCTACTTTCAGTTTATATACATATTTAGCATAATTCCCAATAGTGTGTCCTTCTACGAAATGAAAAAGAATAATCTGCCTATTTTACTGAGATCAAATAATTTGAGGATTCATCCATTCAACCAGAATGTATTTAGTAACTATACAGAAGTGCTTTAACATAAAATTGTATATAGTTTATATATAAAGTAGTACTATTATTTTTCCTATTATGGTGTCTTGGAGGAAGATTTACAAACTTCTTTATTGTTAATAAATTGTGAGGGTGTGAGTGGGCTTCCAGTGCCTTGATGTAATCAGTAGCAAAGAATGAATAAAACACAACTTATCTACATTTTCCTTCTCATTTTTATCTACACTCATTGCTCTACCTTTTCAATAATAGCTTCAGCCGTTGTGATGCGGAGTAAGCAGAACAACTTCCAATCACAGCATTATTAAAAGCTGTAATGAAGCATGTTAATTTTTTATGTGAAAAGAGACTTTTTCTCAGATTCAATAAGAGTATTTGGATACTAAATTTGGTACTAAAAGTATTATCAAACCTGTTTGAACCAGAGGAGCAATTTGTCATAAACTACTTCATATTAGCTGCTAGTCATACTGAAACTTCGGGATAAGCCTATAAGGAGACTAAAAAACCCAACCTACTTTATAGGCCTGTGCTCCAAGAAAGTTGACTAGCAAAGGGTGAGTGATAGGTATAGGCAAACTCAGTTGAATCTAAGGTACCCGTAAAATCCACAGGGTCCAATGCATTGTATACAATGTGGCAATAGCCATTTTGGGGTACAAGTAATGCTGGGTCTGAATGCTTATATCCCCCTCAGATTAGTATGTTAAAACCTAATCACCAATGTGATATTAGGGCGTGGGGCCTCTGGGCAGTATTTAAATCATAAAGGTGGGGTCCTCCTGAATGAGATTTGTGCCCTAATAAAAGAGGACCCAGAGAGCTGCCTTCTCTCTTCCACCATGTGAGGACACAGCAGCAGGCACCAACTGTGAGCCAGAGTGGGCCCTCGTCAGACACTGAGTCTGTCAGCACCTCAATCTTGAACTTCTTAGCCTCCAGAACTGTGAGAAATAAGTTTCTATTGTTTAGGAGCTATTCAGCTTCTGGTATTTTGTTGGAAGAGCTAGAACAGATTAAGACAAGTGATACTAGTGGTCAGGATAGAAGTATCACTTGACAATATCCATCATCCATTCCTGATAAAACTGCCCCAGCAAACTAAAAATAGAAGGGCACTTCCTCAACCTGATAAAGGACATCAATGAAAAACCTACAACTGATGTCCCACTTAGTAGTGAAAGAGAGATTGCTTTGCTCAAAGATTGGGAGCAGAAACAAGAATGTCTGCTCTCACTATCTCTATTCAATAGTGTGTTGGAAGTTTATAACCCCTGTAATAAGAAAGAAAAAGAAATTGAGGGCATTTAGATTGTAAAGGTAGGAGTAAAATGATCTTAGTTCATAAATGATATGATTGACTATCTAAAAATCCAATGGAGTCTACACAAAAGCTACTAGAACTAATAAGTGAATTTAGCAAGCTTGCAGAAAACAAAATCAATATGGAAAACCAAAAATCTAGCAACAAACAATCCGAATACCATAAAAATATGCAATATTTAGAAATAAATGTGACAAAAATTTGCAAGACTTATGCACTTAAAACTATAAAACATTGGTTAGAGAAATTAAAGAAAACCTAAGTAACAAGAGAGATGTACCATAGTCATGTGTCAGGAGAGTCAGTATTGTTAAGGTGTCACTTTTCCGTAAACCAATCTATAGATTCTATGTAATCCCTATAAAAATCCCAGCATGATTTTTTTGTAGAAGTTAAAAAACTGATTCTAAAATTTATATTGAAATGCAAAGCATCTAGATAGCCAAAACAACTTTCAGAAAGAAGAACAAAATGGGAAGACTAATATTACCTGATTTCAAAATATATAGAAGTACAAGTAATCAAGACTATACACATATAGATAGCTGATTTTCACCAAAGAAGCAAAGGCATATAGCGGAGAAAGGATGGTCATTTTGTTGTTGGTGGTGGTTTATTTTTAGAGACAGGGTCTCACTTTGTCACCCAGACTGGAGTGCAGTAGCACAATCATTGCTCACTGTAACCAACTCTTGGGCTCAAGTGATTTTCCTGACCAGCCTCCCAAGTAGCTGGGACCAGAGACACATGCGACCACCACGCTTGGCTAATTTTTAAATGTTTTGTAGAGATGAGGTCTCACAATTTGCCCAGGCTGGTCTCAAATTCCTGGCCTCAAGCCATCCTCCCATCTCAGCCTTCCAAAGTGCTAGGATTTACAGGCGTGAACCACCATGTCCAGCCAGGATGATCTTTTTGACAAATGGTTCTGGAAAAATTGGATGTCCATAAATAAAAAACTGATCTATACTTTATATACAAAAGTTAACTCAATCAGACCTCACAGAGCCCTACCAAAGCAGTGGCGAGTGGGGGAGGTCCCGAACTCGGCGGTGAATTCCTCAGCGCTGCCGCGCTTCTACATAGCTAGCGGAGGGCCACGCAGGAAGCCTCTCTCAGGCTCCCCTTCTACCCTAGATGGTCTTGGCCTTTCGGACTTCAGGACAAGGAAACTTTTTGACCTCCCAGTGTCCATTGCAGCGGGCGCAGGTGGGGGAGAGCCTGAGCCCAGCAACCGCCTTTCGGCATCACTGCTGCCACCCCATGGCTTGGAAAGGCTGCAGGGCGCTGTAGCTTGGAGGGGCTGCAGGGCGCCGTGGGGAAGCTGCTTGCTGGCACCCCCTCTGACCTAAACTGGTTG
>CAUYPO010063742.1:0-11764 GCA_963574435.1 Cheirogaleus major | reverse complement strand
CTGTATCCTGCAGGTTTTGGTATGTTGTGTTTTCACTTTCATTTGTTTCAAAAATTTTTTAACTTCTATCTTAATTTGTTGATCCTGTGATCATTTAGAAGCATGTTGTTTAATTTCCATGTATTTGTAAATTTCTGAAGTTCCTCTTCATATTGATTTCTAGATTTATTCCACTGTTGTCTGGTAAGACACTTGATATGATCTTGATTTAAAAAAAAATTTTTAAAGACTTGTTTTGTGGCCTAATATGGGTCTATCTTGAAGAATATTCCATGTGCTGATGAAAAGAATTGTATATTTTGTAATTGTTGGGCAGAATGTTCTGCAAATGTCTGTCTGTTAAATCTATTTGGTCTAAAATCCATTTTAAGTCCAATGTTTCTTTGCTGATTTTCTGCACCTTGATTTTTCCCTTCATATATCTTGGGGACATCTCCATATAAGCTGACTGACCTATTCCTCATTAGTTAACCAAATGTTCTTTACAGTTCTTTATAATGGAGAGTAATAAAAACCCTTCTTTCCTTATATCCCTCTATCTGGACTAAAACCACACCTTCCTGCCTATCTGGATTGGAAACCCTATGCTGTCCAGTCCAGCTGGGCATTGATGCAAGATAAGTCTTCCTCAACAATTAGCTCTGAATATGTCCCATTTTATAAATGTTTAGTAGCTTCCAATTACCTATTGTATAAAACTCAAATTCCTTTGTCTACTTTTGTCTATTATAGTTCTGGCTCTAGTTTACCCTCCTAGGCCTATTTACTCCTAACCTTTATTAATAGTCTGATATGTGAGGCCTGGTTCAAAAGGATCACCTAGACCAATGAAAGACTCACCACACCTCCCGCTCCACCCCAAGCAAGATTCTGAATTAAACTAATGACAAGCATTGTAATCAGTGGTGACTAGCTAAAAGGTTGGTTAGATTTAGAGGTGGGAGTGGCCATAAAAGAGCTGTGTACATCCTAAAGTCAGTGTGTGTCCTGACTTGTCAGCTTATTCTGAAGTCCTGTGATCCTTTTTAACTTGAGATAGTTTGTGTTTCTTGCAACTAAGAGAACCTTAACTAGAATCCAGGCACTGAGGAGCCACTGAAGGATTTTATGTTGGAAAGTAGAATGATGGCTGAGAATAAAATCATGAGTTTAATAACATTTAAGGGATGGGTGGAAAAATAAGTCACATGGGGTGGAGACCGAGAAGCCAGATGAATAGGAGGGAACCCAGTGGAAAATGGTGTTTTCAGAAAACAGGCAGTGTTTTAAGGAAGAAGTGGCAAATGTAGCAGAAAGATCAAGTAAGACTGAAAATTGTCAATTGGATTTACTAATTAGGTCAATGGTCACCTTTGCAAGAAAAGTTTTGGGGGGTCGGGATGGGGACAAAAATTACAATGTGCTGAGGCATGAATAGGTGGGGGGGAACTGGACGTAAGTATAGACCACATCTTTGGGAACCCTGACTGAGATGAGAAGGGCTACAGGTGAAAGCTACAAGGACGATTTTTGAAAAAACGAATAAGACCTAAGCATATTTACATGCTTTGGGGGAGGGAGGATAGAATGACAGAGATGGATAGAAACCTTAACTTGATAGAACTAATCTCCTGAAAAGAGAGTTAGGTGGGGGATGGGAACTAAAACACAACTAGGGAGATTTGCTTTTGATATCCTCTAAGGATATCAAAGTACAATAATAATGTTTGCTACGTGCCAGGCATTGTGCCAAGCATTTTAGCTGTATTTACCAGATTAAGACTGGATGGAGATAACAAACATGAGAATGACGAGTTGAAGCAACGTACACATGAAAATCAAAATTATCTCTGCAAATATAAAGATAAACTTATGTACTAATAATTTGCTAAAAGAGGGAAGAGACATAGGGAGCTTAAAGAGTGGTAGTTTGAAGAATAGGAGAGGAAGTTGACCAGAAACATATACACGCATATTTGAACAGCAACTCAAATGATTTTGTCATTTTCTCCAGCAGTACTCAGATACACTAGTGTCAGAGCTCAGAGCAAGGCTATATTTACCCAAGGCTGGAAGTTTGTAAGTAGAGTGGAACAGAAAGACAGGAGTTCAAGGAATTTGACAGCACTGACAGAGTGGTTGAAGTGATGCTCAGTAGGTTTAGGTTAGACATAAAAGGAACTAAAGCCAGAAGGGAATAAGGATGGATAGGAAAGAAAGTGAAAAGGTAGTATAGAAAGATTACAAACATAAAGGATGCATCAACTCTCTATATCATTCCTTTCTGAGTGGACAATGAAGGCAGCACAACTCAACTTGCCGCAACTCATGAAAGCCACCAGAAGACTAAGCTCTCATCTTCAAGTTCAGGGATTTCTCCATGTAGCAGAGTCCTCAGGCAGGATAGATTCCTGCTACTGAAAGTGTAGTCCACTGACCAGCACCATTGCCATCATCTGTGAGTTCATCAGAAATACAGAATCTTGGGCCCCATCCCAGAACTACTGAATCAGAATTTGCTTTTTAACAAAATCTCTAAGTGATCTGTACATACATTGAGTTTAAGAAGCAGTGGGATAGATAGATGAGAGAGTGTGGATTCACCCTGGGTTTAATATTGTTTATAATATGCTAGGAGAAATAAGCAGCAGACATTCTGTCTGTGATATTTTCAAGCACCCAGACTCAATATATTCCCCTTTTTATCTATAACCTAAATCCAACCCTAAATGATTACTAATCATTGCACTAACTGGTAATTCCACCCCACCTCAAACCCCAGGTGCTCTCTCTTTTATCGGCTCAAATATGTCACACCTTGCTGATCAAAATAGGTCTTTCTTGATATAATCTAGTCATGTTGGTATAACAAATCTCCAAATTTATGAATTCTACAAATTTTATTTAATTCTATTTCTAGCAGTAGAATATAAAAGGCATAAAATTCCCAAGTAAACTCACCACCACATAAAGAACTTCATACATGACACATCTTAAATACATATTACTTAACAATTGCCCTCCTGATCAATATTACCCATAGCTTCCCTACCTGTTATCCGGGTCCATCCAAATCTCTCTTTACAAAAAAGGAGCCTGCTTCTTCATTTCCTCATTTTTGTCTCTCCCCATCAACATTCCACACTCACTAGCTAGCTGTATTTGTTTAGACTTGCAACTGTTTCTGGGTAGGGTGAACAGAATATCTTGACTTTCAGGATCACTTCACCTCTCCTTCATGGTTTCTTAATCTGAACACCAGGGTGTTGTACAAGATAAAACTATAAACTTCCCTTTAGTTTTAAAATTGATTTTATATACCATAGCCAAACTTCCTCTGCACAGAAAATATACCAGAAAATCAGCCCAGGTGAAATGAAATGAAAGTCAGTGCCAAAAGCAGTTCTAAGGGGAATTCTGCAGTTAGCTACACACACACCCCCATCTGCGATTGGGTCAGCTTTAAAGAGTGACACCGTGTCTTTCTCCTCCTAACATTCTAATATTTTGAAGCTACTACACACGTGATTATGGTTTTGAGCTCTTTGTACCACCGCCTTTGTGCTAAACCGCAATTCTCCAAGAGGAATTAAGGCACTTGAGAGTCCGAGCGGAAGCTTGACGAAATTGCCTCCTCACGTTAACGTGGAACCAATTCCCCAAAGCCGGAGGTTCTGGGGAGCAATGCAAGTCCGCGTCAAACTGATCAAGAAGATACCTGTTGGGGACGTCAGTGCTAATGGACATTTGGGTTCCGCTTTTTAATGACTAACGATGCCTTTTGTGACCCAGGTTTTCAGCTTATACCAAGAGCAGAATCTCGTCGGCCTGCTGTTTTTTAATGAGCGGATGCTTTTAAGCTTCTGTTACCTACTGGGCCCAAATTGGCAGTCAAAGAGGGGGGAAAAGCCATTTGTTCCCTCCTCAAGCTAACTGGTCCACAGAGCGGGGAATGTGCTCTATTACCGCTGGGAGAACTGAAATTGCGGAGGCCTGAGGCGTTTCAAAATTGAACGGGAAGGGTTTTTAAACTGCCGCAGGGAGAGGTGTTTGCGATGTGACAGCTGATGACCACTGGCCTTTGAAGTCCCTCCTCCCTCGCCAGGTCCGCTCTCCGTCCTCAATCGCCTCTCGGCTCTATCCTCCTCCCAGATAAACCCTTCTGACACCCACCTCCAGCCCTTCCTCCCTGCTCCACTCCAGAGCTCCCGCGCTCCACCCATCCCCCTTTCGATTCCTACTCTCTCTTCTTCTTTCCCTCCCGCCTGCCACTCCTCGCCCTTCCCTCCCTCTTTTCCCTCTCTTCGCCTCCTCCCCTTTTTCCTCCCTCATCCTCCAGCCCAGCCCATCCTGCTTTCTCCCTCTTTCTCTTTCCCCTCAGATTCGCGCTCCCGCAGGAAACGCCGCCTCTTCCCTCGGCTCTGGGAGAAGCCAGGCGGGGGGGCCCCGGTCGGCTGCACGCAGGCGCACTGCGCGGCGGGCGCGCGTGCAGGCCGGGCGTCCACGCAGGCGCGCGCTGCTCGGGCTCGGCTCCCGTGCGGGCAGCCAGGCGCTCTCCGGCTCTCTCAGACTGGGCTTGGGGCCCCGCGGCGGAGGCGGCTGCAGAGGCGGCGGTGGCACCATGTTTCTTCACTCAGTCAACCTTGGAAACCTGGCGTTTTATGTCTTCATGGTCTTTATGGCCACCCTGGGACTATGGGATGTCTTTTTCGGCTTTGAAGAGAACAAGTGCAGTATGAGTTACATGTTTGAGTACCCTGAATATCAGGTAAGATTCCACCCTCTTCTCAATTGGGCGCTCCGAGACTCTGGCCCCTGGTGCCTGGTCCTTCTGTGGGTTTGCCGTGCCTCGGCTCTCCGCGCCTCTCCGGCCCCCATCTCATTCTCGCATGTGTTTTCTCCGCCCTGGGAGACTCTGCAGCCCCCTACTCCTTTCCCCCACCTGCCCTTTGTGTCCTCTCTTCACAGTGGGGTGTTTGATAGATGGTTTCCCGAGCATCCTGCCCGGCCCCAAATCCCGAACACAGGCTCTTCTGCCTGGACGGGCCCAGCCCCCCTCATCCCGAGGGGCAGCCTCAACCCTTCTCCCTAAACGCACACCCCATCCTTCTGGTGTTCCTGCCTTAACAGGTGCCCCTGGACCCTCCTTTGCTTCCCACGCGCCTAAATGCTTCCCCTCGTGCGCAGTGATTTGCTAGTCACATTTCGCATTTCTGGAAGGGAACTGAGCGTCTGTTGAATGTGTATGGGCTACACAGTTCCAAAGGCTGTTTAGAGACACCAGGATTTTACCTCTGGACGAAAGGGTAGCCTGCTGAGTAATTAAATTGAAAAGTATTTAGCTCCCCTCCTGCAAAGATTTTGCGGATCCTCCTGTTTTGTAGGTTATGGGGCGTGCGTGTGTGTGCATACCTGTGTTTATGCATATCGCCTAGCAGCGGGGCTTTTTACCAGTTGCATTTAAAATCTATTTCATGGTGCTATTTTTGTTTTCTCACTGTGTTTGGAGTTTGAGAGAGACTTGGCCCTTCTCTCTCTCCACCCCCACCTCTTCTATTCCATTTTGAATGTTTTCAATCAGTTGCTTCGTTGGTTCGGCATAGTAGAATCTAGAATTTCATTCATGACCAGCTGTAAAAAGAGGTGGTGACAAATTACGCAACTATCCAAAGAAATTTCTTCCAAATGATTCTTTCATTTCTAAATGCATCTCTTAATTATGGAATACTTATTATAATGATAACTCCCTTCCAAGAAATGTATGCGTGCTATAATACATATTGATAAAATACATTTTTAGTATGCTTTTAACACCATGGCAGATTTTTTATTTTTAGGATGAAGGATGTAAGTCGGGATTGCTTCTATATACAGGTCATTATGGAGGGAGTATGTTATTTGATTAAGCTGCTATAATTTAGATCTTAAAACTACTTAAGGTTTAAATTGCTGGAGAGCATCCTTTCCCATGGGCAAGATTCTAGTCAATTAAGATTTCATTTGAGATTCTTACCTTGGTTTTGCATCAGTGGATAAGGGAGAGGAAACATGATTACTGATGCTATTGAAGGAGAAGGTTTTAACATGTTACTGTTGTCTCTGTTCATATCTAAGCAAATATGCTGGGATATGTTGGTTTATGTTTATCAGAGGCTATATAGTTAAATATATGAGCTTTTAGTTTAGTTTTTTTAAACTGAAAATAGAGCTATTATAATCCACCTTCATCCTTTGGTTTAATAACTAGGAAACTCCCAACAGATTGAAGTAGGTCACTTTAGTTTTGTACTGCATTGAAGAGTTTAGTTCAGATAAAATCATTTTGGAGCAATACAGTACAAATTCCCAGTTATTTTTAGTTTGCCCAAAATTATTGAAGCTATTTTAATATCTGCAGTAGTAGAAACTGTTTTCCTTGGTGTTGAGAACAAAGCATATGGACCTCACAGATGCATTTCCTGCCTCATAAAATTGACTGGAAAGACAGAAAATTAGTGTTGCTAATGCAGAAGAGCTATTTGGGGGTTTGTTGTTGTTGCTGAGTAGTCTGTTTTAGTTATTTTGGTTTAATTTGCTTTTTCGGGGAGTTTATACTTCTGGTAATAATTTGTTAGTACAGTAATAATTACAGTGGCAGAAGTTTTTGATCCACTATTTTAGCAGATTTTATTTTTATTATGTAAAAAGCTGTTAATTTATGACAGTATTTATATTTGATAGTCTTTTTATTTTGCACACCAGTAAGGTCATGTTATTTTACAAGTAGAATTAAAACCTGCGTATAGAGAGATAAGTCATTTTAAATATAGTGAGATTTCTGGATAGATGAGGTCATTCTGTTAAGAACCAAATGGTTTTTTGAATAAAAATGTTCTAAAGATATTTTATATATTGCTTACTTTTAATTATATGTATAGTGAGCTCTTTAATTGTTCACAGGTTGATATCCAGCATGTGGAATGTCTTAGTCATTGGGTTTCCTTCTCTTTCTTGATGCCTTTCTTTTTTACTGCTCATTTGCATGTTCTTTAGCCAGCTAGCAGAGAAAATGGAAAGGTAGTTGAAATATACTCATTTTTATTCTCCATTTTTTAAAAAATATGGGCAGAAATTTGGAACTCTTTGCAATACTGAAGCTTTGAATTTAAAATTGTTTGATTATTTGTATTCATCTTCTGCCTCTGGTTTTCCTAGATTCACTTACTCAGAGTTAATTGAACATCTCACGAACATATATTGCAAGCCTACCAGGCAAAATACACTATATCCTATAACGTTTCTTGCCTTATTATGATACCAAGACAAAACTTTTATTTGGCAAGAAACAATTCTTGTAGAATTGTAGAATTTGAGAAGAAACATCTGAGTTGTTTTCTCTGATAACAGTAATTTGTTTTGCTATGGCTGTCTTCATATGTGTGACCTCATTAGGTCTTTGAAAGGAAATATTGACATTGAAAATATGAATCATATATTTTGTTAAGTGTGATGTTTATTTAGCAAGTCATTTATTGAATAACTACTCTGTGCCAGATATATCTAGATACTTGGTATAGGTGAGAGGGAATTAGAGATAAATCAGACTTTGTGTCCTTAATTTGTCTTTATAATACAGTGGGGAAAAGAGGAATGTAATGTATAGTTACAATATAATGTACTAAGTGTTATGATTTCACTATAGGAGAGTATATACAAAGTTCTTCACAGAAGAGGAAGCATCTGAGTTTGTCTTGAATATTAAAATGCTTTAGACAAGATGTAGTGAATTGGGCCAAAGAAGGTGTGTAGTTCATAAGGTACAGAAACAAGAAAATTGCAGGCATATGTAAAGGTGGGAAGGCACCAGGACACATTGCATGAGAAGTATTTATAATGTATTGCCATTTATGTAAAAAGGAAAAAATAATCTATAAACATATTTGTTGTGTATATGTAAAATATTTCTGGAAGCACACACAGCTAATAACATTGGTTGCCTTCTGGGGTAGGGGAACTAGATGGTTAAAGGACAGGGATAGGAGAGATCTTTTTCAATGTATATCCTTTTGAATCTTGAATTTTTCAACATGTTAAAAACAAATTTTAAAACATGGCATGTGTAAGTTAAAAGAAAGTAGGTAAGAATAATTAGAGCCAGATTTTAAAGGACAACTCTCTCTTAAGCCTTTGTTACATATATATATGCAGTGAGGAAACACACACAGTGTGTGTTTTTGCAGGATATTTCTTGATACCAGTATGGACTATAGATTGTAGCAGGGAGAGATACCAGTCTGAAACATTCAGTGGCTTCTAGGGTTTTTTGTTTTGTTTTTTTTCTTCAATTAAACTGGAATTCCTAGGACTGTTCTTACAGGTGGGATGAGCCAAGGGCTGAGAGCTCTTTGTAAGGACTTCAAAACTGTCTGCATTTATCTTAGTCAAAATCTTTTATTTCTTTTTGGTTAGTTACAGAGATCAAACTTTTTTTTAATTTTAATTCATAATTAGATAATATATATCATAAAGTAATGATTGTAGTTTCTTAACTCAGTATTTTTCTAGCACTTGGGAGTTTGTTAGCATTTTTGTCTTTTCAAAGGGGTTTAGGTTAGCGATGAGAAGGGCCTCTTCTAAGGCAGAATCGAGGAAGGACAGACAGCAAAGGCAGGATTGTGGAGATAACACTTAAGTGTAAAAAGTAATTGATCTTAATATGGAATGGGACTTTGCTCATTTAAAATAAATTGTATAAAATAATTTATATTGGAATCCTGTTGCTTATAACTATTTTCTTTTTAAACCCTTGACCCTATTCTGTTGTCTCATCAAAATCCTTTTTGTACGCCTACACTTTTTCTGTCAGTCTGGTCAATTACCTTTCCTGTGTCTTCTTGCCACTCACTTCCAACTTGAACTCTGTCTGGAAAGGTGGTTTTGCCCTTTGCCTACACTCCCTCTCTTGCCCCCCCTTTCTTTTGTTCCACCTCTTTTTTCCATCTCTATACTTTTTTTTTTTTTTTTTTAACTCTGTATACATTCATATTTTTAAAAATGTTCTTTTTTACTACAAAAATTGCTTTCAGAATAGTATTTTATGAAATATATCAAGTATTTTTTTGCTTGCTTTTCTGTCTCCAGAGAATTAAATATTTATTTTTAGATATATTTGATAGTTTCCTATTCTTCTGAGTTAATTTTCAGCTAGTTCAAACTTTGTTTAGCGACTGTACTAAAAAGACTAATGATCTAATATGCATGTACTATTATATCAAATGGTATACTAAATTGGGAGAAATTAAGAAACTGTTTCTTTGGTCTCTTACATTTTCTTTTTGCTTAATTTGTACCTAAAGAAATAAACTATTGTGTCATTTTCATTTTTTATTATATACTGTGCATAATCCATATTGGGACTAATTTGGGTTGAAGTACATATATGCATATAAAGCAAATAGTGAGGTTGGTATTTTTGTATTTTGAGTATTTGAGGAAATAAGTTGCTGGTATTTTAAGCAATAAGTTCACAGTCTCTACAGATGTTTGCATGGTGTTATTGGCACAGATTGTTTATGGTAATATCCTCAAAGGAATCATGAATGATCAGAATTCTGTTGTTTTTAGAACAATGAAGTTGTTCAGTAGTCATTAACAACATTTACAGCTTTTAAATTTCATTCAGTAGTTAAAATTTTTTATCAAGCACATACTACATGTACAGCACGACTAAATCATTCATCTATTGATGTCTACTTAAATAAGTAACTTACTGTCGAATGTAATTAGTTTTATTTTATATGGTTTCTACCATTTGGGAAAAAAGAAGCAGCAGAAGAGCTTATACTTCCTCTTTTAGAAATGCCTACCTTTTGCAGATGACATTAAGACCTAATTTATATTATATTATGTTGAAAAAATGTATGTGAACTACTGGCTCATTTCGTATACAATAATATGAATTTCAGAGTAGTTTAAGGCATATTGACAAACCATGCACCTGGTCTATGAAAACTGAAACGGATGCTAATTCCCTGAAATGTTTATGGTAAGAAGAGTGTTCATGTCTTGACCAAGACATAGCTGTAAGGTTCAGATTAATTTGTTAAGCATATTGTAGGTCAAAGCATATGAAGTTGAGAGGTCAGAAAGCTACATTATAAAACAAACTTACTTTCCTTTGAAGATGTAACAGCTGGAATATATAGTTGGGCCTGCATAAAAGGAGAGACATTACAAAACAGTTAAAAATGGCAAAAAAAAGAATTGATTGGATGATGGGAAACCTTTATCATTTCTAACTGTAACTCATACTGATACTAAATTAAATGCATTTCCAATTATGTCAACATGTAACTTCCTGACATATGCCAGTGCTTTTCTGCTTTGTTAGTGGCTATTTTGAGTAATTTGTATTTCTTAGAATTTCAGGTCGTTTCCTTTTATGCTCTCCTGAAGACTGCATGGTTCAAAATTCACATAATTCAAGACTAATTCTTTATATGAATAAACTACAAGTAGAACTTGTTTTGTGTATTAAGTGGTTTTAACATCAGTAATGTTTTTATATTGTACTATTTCAAATTTGCATAATTCAGAATTGCATACAATGAGGCTGAATTGTATTAATAAAATTGATTAAAGTGAAACTGCATTTTTCTTTTTTTGTTGTAGAAAATAGAACTTCCAAAGAAACTGGCAAAACGCTATCCAGCATATGAGTTATATCTTTATGGAGAAGGATCATATGCTGAAGAACACAAAATTCTCCCATTGACAGGTATTCCGGTTCTCTTTCTTCCTGGTAATGCTGGAAGTTATAAGCAAGGTAAGTTTTGGAAGTAAATTTTGGAAGCTGTCAAGAATTTGAATCATATCCATACTTAGTGAATCAAATGAAGTGCATGAAATGCATACCTTGTGTTAAGTACTGTGTTAGGCTTACTGGGAGACCCAAATATATGACATTTTTTCTGAGAGAGAATACATGTGAGAAGTACTTAGAAAAGTTGAAGACCACTTTGCAAAGAGTGAGGAGAAAAAGAATAAGTTGGAGTGGAGTGGGATAGTAAGTGGTGTAGGGGTTCAGGAATCAGCAGAGAAAACAAGTTTATGTTGGAAATGAAGGGTACAGAGAACAGAACCTGAAGCATTGATTAGGCTTATGTTATGCCGAACAAGAAAGGAGATTGGACTCTTTCTTTTGGACTTATTTAAGTTAGGTTTAGAATTACTGGGGGGAACACAGAAAAATGAGGGCAGGGAAATTATATGTACAGATGCCAACTTGATGTTGGCTTGGAGATGTATTAATAGCAGTTATTTCTGACATAACAACCAGGTAATCTGGAAGTAATTTTGTTTTCAACTAAAATCTGCCTAGTTATTAAATGGACTAGAATTGTTATATAATGAAACTAGAATTGTTTCAATATGTATGATTATATGTTTATTCATCTAGCAAATATTTATGGGGTATCTGCCATGAGCCAGGCAATATTCTAGGTATTAGGGATCCAAAGCAGACCAAGACAGATGAAATCCCTCCCTCATCAAAGATTAATTCTTATTGGGAAGACAACCATCAAACAAGTAGTAATGTTAAAAGCTAGAAAGAAAAATAAAACAGAGTAAGGGGATAGAGGATAAACAGGGTCAGGATGTAGTTAGGAAAGGCCACTGTGAAGAGAACATTTGAGGAGAGGCTTGAATGTAGCAAAGGGATTGCATATGACTGTTGGGGAAAGGCCCTGAGTCTGTAACATGCTTGGTGCCTTTAAGATCACTATGACTAGAGAAAGTGAAGAGA
>CAUYPO010063738.1:0-25624 GCA_963574435.1 Cheirogaleus major | reverse complement strand
TTTCTTTCTTCCTTTCTTTTTTTTTTTTTGCACATAGTAATCACGCAATAAAGCAGCAGAACCCTGAAGGTTGTATGTAAATAACAAAATATAGGCAAGTAAACAAATACTTTTTGTGGTGTCATTGAGTAAGCTTTGGAATCATGAAAAAGATTGATACAGATTAATATCACTATAAATCACCATAAATAGGAAGTCAACCATGTCACTATGCATTGTTGAGTTACAGCAAATAAATACAGCATTTATAAATTCTGATGGAATTTTCATATCTCTTGACAAATAAACACAGCAGTAAACAAAGAAGAAACATTCTTAAATAACATTTACCCTTTATTATTTTACAACATCACAAAATTAAACTTCCTCAAATAAAGATTGGTAGTAAATGTAATCTTCATTTCAATTCAAGCCATCATTTGTAGTGAATTATTTGAATATCTTATATATGCTTGAATAAACTGTAACAGAACAATTACTTACATGACTGATTTTTGCCCTTTATGACATTAAATGGCACCTCCAAAAGCTAGTCTAAGAGGGATTTTTCTCATTCTTTCTTTTATAGAAAACATTCTTAACAGTCCCTATTCTTGACAGGATTATTTTGCTTTTACTTCGTATCAGTCTTTATAACATCACAAATCTCCTCCATATTGTGCATTTATGGGAAAAAAATTGCACAGTAAAACGTACTCTTTCCTTGGAGAGTGAAATGAACTTCTCTCCCTTAGTCTCTCCCCAGAGTGAAAGAAAACCTTATTATTTCTTACTATAAAAGAAAGAATGTGTCTATGTCAAGATTTCTTTAATAGCTGGGACCAGTTTTCACTGTCTTTATATGAACCGAGGTCAAGATTTCATGAGGTTTAATAGCACGTGACATTCTTCTCTCCTACAGACTGAAACCATGAAAAGCTATCCTGAGCAGAAAATCAACTTTATGCTCACTTTTAAGGTAGTCTTGAAAGTATCTTATCCTTGTCCCATCAGTCAGAGATAATAAGGAAATTTACACTGAGTTTACTTACCCTGCATGATTCTCATGAATTTTATTCCAAGGAAGAATGTCATAATTCATTTTATTTCCCTTTTTAAAGCTCACTCATTTATTCCAAAGTATACCTATTATCCGAAGCAGCTACTGAAAGATTGGGGAATCAGGGATTAAAATTATGACACCATTAATACAAGAATTAAAGTAATACAATTTGAAATAATATTTAGATTATTTGTTAAATGAACATTATATGTGTCTTAAGCTTCCTCATATATATAGTATAGGAATTAACTTTAAGTCTTTCAAACTTGTAATAGTTACCAATATTCTAAAAACCAGATTATTCTGATGAATAATAGTCAGCATAAGAAAATTTCAAGAGACAATAGAAGCAGCCAGATTAATTTAGAGCAAGAGATCATCCACTAGTAATTGTGTTTTTCTCCATTAGCAAAATATCTTTCCCAAGATGCTACTGATCCACAAAGGTAGTTAATTTTCTACTTGCTGTATTTGACTAGGAGACGATTCTAAAATTTTTGGTTGGAAATTCCAAATGTCTAGCTGTTTTAGACAGGGTTCTCCAGAGAAACAGAACCCATAATATATATATATATATATATATATATATATATACATATATATATATATGTATTATGAGAGGTTGGATCATGTGATTTTGGAAGCTGAGGAATCCATGATCTGCTGTCTGCAAGCCGGGAAAGCAGGAGGTATCTTTCCATTCCAAACTCCAAGGTCTGAGAAACAGAAGAGCCAATGGCAAAAATTCCATCTAAGTCTCAGGGCAGGGAACCGGGAGAGCTGATATCTGAAGAAAGAAAAAGATGACGTCCCAGCTCAAGCAGAGAAAACAAATTTTTCTTTGTTCTGCCTTTTTGCTCTATTTGGGCCCTCAATGTGTTTGATGAGGCCCATCCACATCAGTTTATTAATTTAAATAGAAACCTCTTCCAGAAACACCCTCACAGACACACCCAGAAATAATGTTTTACCAGCTATCTGGACATCCTTTAGCTCAGTCAAGGTGACACATAAAGTAAACCATCACATCAGCTATGGATATGCACACTTCACAGGCCTCAAGTCCTGGAGGAAGTGAGATGATCTTGACTGACATCATGCCAGATTAATTTAATAGAAACTTTATCTTTTACTATTAATATGTTTAGTTTAAACCTCTGGTTACCCACATACAATTTTAGGGGTAGAATTAACATATAACAAACTGAAAATGCAAATTTGTGTGAGGGGAAACTTCCCCTTTCCCACAAAAGTTCGCTGAAAGATCAACTCACAATAAGGCAGAATGATAACAGAAGAGGTTTATTTACCAGGCACAGAGGGAGAATCACTGCCCAATATCCCAGTGGGTTACAGATATTTTTATACCTTCCTTTTAGAGGGGAGGAGGAAATGAGGAATAGAGGTAATTTCTGTTTAGGGGCAATAAATGGTTGTTAGGGAAGATAAGTGGATGGGGAAAACAGATTGACTTATAAATTATTCTCTTTGCAAATTAAATTAACCTTGAGACACAGGTATTATATTTAAAATGCTTTGGGCCAAGTCTGGTTGCATTCTTGAATTTCTTTCCTACAATATAGTGAGAGAGATTTTTCTTTTGATGGGTCCTCTGGTTATGCAGATAGAGGGAAAGCCCCTTCCAAGGGCCTGTTGATCTCTAAGGGCCTTTAATTCAAACTACTTTTTATACCAAAGAGCCATATTTTGGGGTGAAATTTCCTGAGCTCCTTCATGTAGCCAGAGGGAAGTTGTTTGATGGAGTTTCTAGATCTATCTTCTCCACATCTACCTCAATTTTGGGCTTTGCTCTTAAGAAAGTAACTAGTTAGGGGAAAAACATTTCCCTCTCTTTATCTCTAAAGAAATTGAAGGTGTTAAAAACTTTTGGGTATGAGATCAATACCCAATAGATTTCCATAGCACATTATTAGCCATACATCTCCTACATTGACCCACACTTTCTCCACTACCACTTTTCCTTTGGGGTTCCCTCAACTTTCCCATCCATAGATTCTTTTTGCCAATGGGGCCCTCATCAGTCCTAGGCTTTTTGTTGTAACTTATGCAACAGGGGCATTGTGCTGGGCTACTGTTGGTAATTTTTCAGTTAGTTTAGACTCCTGGTTCTAAAGCAATGAATTTAATAATATTTGTATTATTATATATAATGTTTAATACATTATAGCATCTAAGATGTAACAAAATAATTTCTGCCATTTATTGCATATATATGTCTAGGATGATATATATTAATATATACTAGGTACTCTTAAAGATAACCTAGGCATACTTTCACAATCTTCAGAGCAACTTAAAAAGAAACTGTTGTCTGGAGACAGTGAATCATGCATAATGGAAGCTTATAGCTGTGGTGGATACTATACAATGTGCTCCAGTCTTTCTTCTGAAGAACTTTTTCTCCAACTACTGGGACTTCTGGCATAAAAGTCTTAACTGTCAGCTTTCTTCAAAAATTGTCCTCAGCTGAAACGTGTTATCTTGTCGAAGATGACTCCCTTTCTTAGGGCCAGACCACGTGCAGCGAGCAGGATGATGCAGTGATACAGTCGTTCAGAATCCCTTGTTCCAAGTAGAACAATTCTGAAGGGCCGTTCCAGCTTCAGAGCTTCCTGTGGGGTTGACTGAGGCTTTTGACCTTCCCTCTGGCCAATCTTGATTCCTTTTTCTACCCCTAGAGTGGAGATCCAGAGGAGTATTCCCAATTAACTTACTGAAAACTAATCTCTGACTTCAGAGTCAGCTTCTTAGAGAACCCAATCTGCAACAGTGACCATCAAAATTATTGTCCAAAGTGAGACTTTTTTGAAAGCCAAAGAGCGTGCTAATCAGATGGAATGCAGCTACCACAGGGATAAACTAGAATAGTCCCAGGTGAACAGACATTTATGGTCACTCTAGGTTTGAGATAATATAAACATGGGTTTAATGCCACCTTACTAGTCGTGGACTGTTGGGCTAATTATTAACCTTGCTAAGTTTCACTCTTCTGATGTGTAAAAGCAAGGTAACAATACCTGCTCTACCAGGGAATTGGAAGATTTGATTAAATAATCTGTATAGGGCCGGGCGCGATGGCTCACACCTGTAATCCCAGCACTCTGGGAGGCCGAGGTGGGCGCATCGCTCAAGGTCAGAAGTTCGAAACCAGCCTGAGCAAGAGCGAGACCCCATCTCTACTAAAAATAGAAAGAAATTAATCAGACAACTAAAATTATATAGAAAAAATTAGCCGGGCATGGTGGCGCATGCCTGTAGTCCCAGCTACTTGGAAGGCTGAGGCAGAAGGATCACTTGAGCCCAGGAGTTTGAGGTTGCTGTGAGCTAGGCTGACGCCATGGCACTCTAGCCCAGGGAACAGAGTGAGACTCTGTCTCAAAAAAAATAATAATATATATAAAACATTGATATATTCCCTAGGACTTACATGATAGATCTTATCATCATTATACTCAATTTACAGAAGAGAATGTAAAGTTCAGTCTTATTAAATGGAACAGCCAGTATTCAAATTCAGTTTCCTGACTCCAAAACCCATCCTGATAATCAATTTGCCAGATTATCTTTTTCCAGATATTTTAAGAATTTGTGCTTTGTGACTTAATACACTACTCCTCAATTATCTGAGGTATTGAGTACTCTTTCAATTGTAATCAACAAAACACACACAACTCAAACAAGCTTAATCAATAAAGGAATTTATTTACTCATGTAATAGAAAACTGCTCTATGTACAAGTATGGCTGCTTCTACACCCGCAAGTGGTAAAATAAGAATTTTACAACTCTCATTCCATATGTGGGCTGCTCTTTTTTGTGTTGACTTTCTTTTCAATCCCACTTTTCCACAAGTTTGGAAAGATTGCTCTTAGCAGCTCCAGGCCAATACAGCATGTGATTTCAGAGTTGAGCAAAGCAAAACCCTTTATTTTCCACCATTCATGCTATCCCCTTATAAGACTTTTGGGGTACTATTTGGGATATGTGCCTACCCAAGGTTTACACTTTCCCCTTTCTCCTTCAATCTCCAACATTTTCTCCCCTTCCTTTCTCAGCCAATGTTCTTGTTTTTCATTTCACTAAGAAAATGAAAGCAATCAAAAGAGAATTTCCTGATGCTCCCACCACCAAATCCATCAGCATGCCTGCATCTGAAATCACATTCTTTGCTTTTCTTCCTTTGAGAATGGTTGGTTTGTTAGTGCTCCTACCAAAGACCAAACCATATCCCAACCTCTTACTAGAGACCATCTTCCTGGAAATTATCCTCTATAGGTTCTTCCTCATGACTTCCCCTATACTAAGTCATTCCCATTATCATTTGTCTTAAAAGAACCAAGATTCAAATATCTCCTTTAGTGCAATGAGTGAAAGAAAATCAAGGTTAAATTTAGCATCAAGAGTTGGCTCAGAAGATAAAAGTTCTTTCTGTACCCGGTTTGGACCTATTGAAATACTATCTTCAAAATATAACTCTCTATACATGCATTTAATTGTTCCTCAATTTTTCTACCTTTCTCCTTTCAAAACAGTACCTGATACTGTCCTATTTTCTATTCTCTCAGGTCCTCATTTTTCCCTAATTGAGAGTGAATAGTAATGACAATTAAACAATTGGGTGAAAACTAACTCTTGTGATTGTGCTAGGTGCTTAATAGTTAACATCTCCTGCTCAAGTTACTGAGACTTAACCTACTTTAAAACTACTGATTGCAAAAGAAGCTTAAGAAATAATTACTGAGGAGATGATTTTAGATAAAGGTGATGAGTCCATAAGGCAATGTTGCCCAGGAAAATGTTCGGGTCCTATTTTTACAAGGGTTGAGCCATAATTGGTATAGCAAAGATTGGAGGGTAGTTAGTCAGAGGTAGTTGTTTTGGAAAGTGAGTTGAATTTTAAGATGTCTCTTCAGTGCATGTAACAATGAAATAAAATGGTGGAGGTAGAGGATGAATTCATATGACAAATTTGACCTCAAATGTCTGATTTCTGAGGATAGAGAAGGTATCAATGAAGAAAGGCTTGGTTTTCAAAGAGAAGAAGCTAATATTCCATGCCAATATTAATACAAATTTAGATAACACTTTAGAGTTTGCAAAGTCCATTCATTTTGGTTATCTCATTCAAAAATGAAGTAGCAATTGCTATATTTTAGTAAGGAATGGAAACCAAGGTTAGGAGAAATTAAGCTTAAGGTCATCCAATAAATAAGTCAAACCCAAGCTATAGGTAAGGAAAGTGGATATTCATTTCTAGAACCTATATTCTCACCATTGTAGAATGCTGTCATTTTTGGAAAAATGGCCCCAAATGAACCATGGTCAAAGTTTCTAGTGGTCAAAGTTTTGTGTAGTTTTCATCTATAATAAATTGGTGCTGACCCTATGTAAGCAATAGAATGGCAGCATGCTTCTTCCTTTCTCTCTTGGAATGTGAACTCTGTAGGAAGCCAGGCAACATTTAAGAAGTTCAAGTACTGTGAGACTCTACATCTGAGAAAGCCCAAGCTACTTACGTGGAAAAGACACATAAAAAAAGAGAGCTCTAGTGTCAGTCCTTTCAGCAATCCTACCTGAGGTGTCAGATATGTGAGTGAAGAAGCTCTCTTGGATGTCCAGTACCAGTGAACTTTCAGATGACTGTAGCCCATGCCACCATCTGACTGACACATCAGGGGGTATCTCAATAAAAATACCCAGTTGAGCCCAATGAATGCATATTTTAATAAATAATTGTTTTCGGTTTCCAAATTTTGGGGTGATCTTTTACGTAGCATTAGGTAACCAAAACCCTGCCTATCTCCAAAGTTGGGAAAGGGGCAGAAATAAAAGGATCATATAAGGTAATAAAGGGGAAGTTGCTCTGCAAGTTTTGAAAAATGCTGTTTAGAATGTATGGATAAAGTGAAATACACAGGGACTCAAGGGTAATAAGCCCCGAGTTCGAATCCTTCTCTTGATATCTTCTCACTCTGTGACTTTTAAATAAATCACACTAGACATTTCCTGGCCTATATGTATCAGTAAACATCTGATTTAAAAAGCCTTGCTACATTTAGAGTCTCAGGTGAAAAAAATTTAGTGTTTAAATGATTTTGTAAGTAACAAAATCTTAAAAATATATTCATTATTATTATGATGATGGGTAAAAACACAGAAGAAGGAGAGTGTGGTCCTGTGCACAAGAAGCAGATTATGTTTGAATTCATGGAATAAAGTTTGAGCACGGTAGTCATTTACTCATTTATTCAACGTGCTATTTAGCACCCACCGTGCATCAGAAATTGTGCTCAGATCTGGGGATCTGATGCTGAAAGGACAGGTAAAAAGTGTCGCATACACGGGGGTTACAGTTTAATGCCTACCAAATAAATGGTGTTCATTTAGACAGCTAT
Source organism: Cheirogaleus major (assembly GCA_963574435.1). Taxonomy (NCBI): domain Eukaryota; kingdom Metazoa; phylum Chordata; class Mammalia; order Primates; family Cheirogaleidae; genus Cheirogaleus; species Cheirogaleus major. The sequence continues at coordinate 18,167 of CAUYPO010063738.1, read as the reverse complement.
TTATTATTAACATTAAAGGAATTCATTTTTCTTCAGATTATTAGTAGTCACCATGGAGCCGGCAGTGGCAAAGTGTCATATGTTGTGGTTATAGTAGGAGAGAATTTCTATTTTGATACAGTCATAGCATAATTAATCACTAATTCCTATGAAAAAGGGTGTAAATCCCATCACACTGTCTGATTAAGGGCATGAGGGGAAATCAGCACCATAGTGCTCTTACAAGATAACAATTTCGTAGGCTGACTCTAGTTTACGAATAGTGAAATACTAAATTTGATGTTGCTTATGGAAATGTAATGAAACAGACAGTCATCTGAAGAGATTATCTTTCTCCTATTATAAGCAAACCAGGACCTAAACAAGGAATTCTTTTTTATGAAAATCATTTGCTTTACATTTTTGGCAGTGCCTAAAATGAAAAGAAAATTATATTACCAAAATGGGTCTATCAAATAGGAAAATATACAAAATCCACTTTGTGGGCATAAAGAGTACTGCCATTTTAGGTTTACAACATGCAATTTTAGAAATCATAGCCCTTGAAAAAATTTGAAGCTAGTATGGTATGATGTAGCCAGAGCAAATAGTATCACTTACATGCCTACCCAAAATCTGCAGGTTTGATATAAAGAAAGGAATCCTGCTTTTGTTCCATGGAATAATACTATATTCCATGGCCACTATATCTCATATACAGGTAATTAATATCTAAATACTTACATTCCTGTAAGTATTTATCATGCAAAAATATGCAATTATTCAGCACATCATATGGTTCTGAACATCACATCAAATATGTGAGAACAATTTCCCCAGATTTATTCCATATATGGATTCCAATACTATCAGATGTAAATTATGTTAATTGGTAAATTCTCTGTTGAAGGTAGTCTAGCTCTACAAGTATGCCTTTCAGGACACCTGTCCTTCCATTCCTCAACACCATCATTTGGAAATTCATCAGAATTATAGGCTACACTGGGGTTTAGGTCCAGACACTGATTAGGTCCATCTCAAGGTATGTAAAATAAATAAATTCTAAAACATCATAACAATAGGACCATGTATCTAAACATACCTCACAACACTTGCAGAGGGAATGTATGTTACTCCAAATTGATCCATGTTTCCAAGAACTTGAGGTAGGCACAACAAAGAAGTCTCTTGCTAAATGAATGGGTCATTATGGCTTTAGAGCAGGTCAATGTAGATATGATTTTGCTAACATTGTAAAGGTTCTTTCCTTGGCAACTGAGAAATAAGATGTCCTCAAATTCTGAAATCAGAAAACCAAAGTTTCAAAATTCATGTTTCTTATAGCTTATGAAAGACATTCAGAAATGTCAAAATATTGACATCATTACCTTTTATCTTTTAGCAACTGTATCACAACACAGGAATTTTAGCTCTTGTGAAATATTCCCCTGGGAGTGTTAAGGTATGAATGGATTTTGAGATATGGCTTGTTAGCTGACTGATCACTGCTTCTCAAGGCATTGCCCATGCAGTATTTGCCTGCTGACAGAGGATCTTTTGATACTGACATAAATGATAACTGATAGTACAAGAGTCTCAGAATTTCTGAACCAAGTCAGTTGTATTAGCAAGGGGTGAAATTATGAAAAAGATAAAAGAAAGGATTCTGAAAAATCTCTCTGGGTTGAGGAGTTGAGGAGAGAAGAGCTTGTGCACACACTCTTTCAGAATGTGTGAAAAGAAATAAAGAAGTACCTTATAATAACTTAATAGGGAATCAAATCTCTTTTGGTCAGGAAAGATGGACAAGAGTTCCCAGCAAAATTTTAGAAAGGGACATAGAAGGAGATTTGGAGCACATAAAAATGTTCAAAAATAAGAAAACCGTTGTCATGGTCTGAATCCCAGGTTAATCAAAATGCTGGCAGACCCAGTTTCCCCTTAATAACCTTACATTTCCCATGAGACGATAGGCAAACATTTATTAATTGCCAACCTTGGCCACCTTTTCTCTTTGAGCTTTCCCTGCAAAGGTCAGGTGTTGAAATGACATAGAGATAGGAGGAACAATTTCAAAATCAGAAAGTAAAATACATTTCTCTTTCTTTTTAAAATTTGCCCTTGGGACTGTCCTGAGTGCTAACTCTAGTGGATTGAATGGTGGCCCCCAAAAGGTATGTTCACATGGAATCTCAGAATGTAAACAAACCTTTTTGGAATAAGAATCTTTAAAGATGACATTAAGGTGAGGATCTCAATTTGAGGTCATGCTGGATTGGGATGAGTCCTAAATCCAATGATGAGTTGTTCTTTTTTCTTTTCTTTTTAAGAGACAGAAAGGGAGAATATAAAGAGATACAGTGAAGAAAGACACGTGAATACAGAAACAGAGACTGGAGTTATGCTGCCATAAGCCAACCAACACCTCGAGCCACCAGAGCTGGAAGAGGTAAGGAAGGATTAGAATTCTATCCTAGAGCTCTTGGAAGGAATATGGTCTTTTAACACTTTGATATCAGACTTCTCGTCTCTGCAACTGACAGAGAAAAAATATCTGTTGTTTTAAGCAACCCAGTTTGTTGTAATTTGTTATGGTGGCCCTGGAAAATTAAAAGACTAGCTATGTGGTCTTATTGTTAAAACCAACTAACAGACAAACAGTACATGGTTTCATGTTTTCTTTGTAGATTTAAAAATGAAAAACACGTAGAAAGAATCGTCTTGAGTAAATCCACTCACTCACATACCTGCCCAGACACCATCTGAGTAATAGTGAGTAAGTCAAAGGAGAATTCTTTACAAGGCATACTAATCTCACTATCTACAATGTGTCTCCCCAGTGGGGTGTGTTATGAAGTGGTAAACCACCTGGGTCACACCAAAAAAGGGTAGGTCTGGGAGAACCTCCCTTATATATCTGCTGCATGTAGCATGTAGGATTCATCCAAAATCTGGGAGACCGTGACTTTACAGACAGATATAAAGTTCCTCATATAAAGGATAGATTATGAGAATGTTACTAAAGTTACCCTGTTCTAGGTTGGGACACAATTTGAGAACCCTGCGCCAGGCATCTGAGCCCAAACACAAAGCCATGCAAGAACTGGCCATCGTCTGTCAAGCCTGCCAGCCAGCAAGATGTTGCAGACCACAGTTGGTATGTGAGACTTAGAAAGAAAATCTACAGTGGCAAGGCTTAAATAGAAAGCAAAATATTCATTTAGATCATGCTAAAGTCTTAGAATGCTAACTGACAGAAACCATAATTAATAGACAAATAAATAAATTAGCCCACTCCCTCAAAAATAATCAATCTATAGTTCTCTGTGCTACACTCTTTATAAGAGGAGATAAAGAAAAACCCCAATAGGTACTTACTCTCATGGTAAAAATTCTCTTAATGCTGGTATAAAATATTACCATTTACCCAAGGGAGAGGGCAACGGCTGGTCTAGCTGCAAGCAGAGGTAACACAAGCTGATGAACTATTGTGCCCTGACTCAGCACCTGCTCTGCTAGTTCCATGCCAGAGTACACAGCTGTCCTGACACCCTGACCATTGCTACAGAGGGCATTCTAACAGTTGGGTTAACTGACTGTCTTACCCTTCTCTCACACATGAAGCTACATCAAAGGAGATTCTATACATTTTATGTATTAAAGGGCTTTGGCCATGCAATTAATTTCCAGGATGACAGTAGTTACTTTGCTAGAGGATAACAAATCAACAACAAAAGTCAGCAGTGTGGATTAACACAGGAAGAACCGTGAGACCAGGAGCCAAGGGGCAGATTGATGGAATGCAGTTACCATGTGCATGTTACTCTAGAAATTATACAAAAATGGACAAGAAAAGGAACTGAGGGTTTGAACTAGTAGGACTGGCATGGCATGGCATGTTTCTAATGATAATATTGAGGAGACTTCTTCCATTTACTGACACAAACATCTAGAATCTTTACTTGGAAATGAAGGGTTTAGGTTAGATGATTAAGTTAGCACCAAGACCCTCTAGTAAAATAAGGATCAGCATCTATCCTCAATCTCCTGATTATATTTTTAAACACTGTATTTACATCTCAGGGTCAGAAAATTTACTTGCAATCCTCATGACTAAGCTAATTTCACTGACTTGGTTAAAGGAATACTTTCCCAAATTTTTTTACAGCACAGTCTTTGCTGAAGAATGACTCCCAGGGTTTAATCTCTTACCCTAATTCGAATGATACAGTCCATAATTTGCTGGTATCCAAACAAATCTAGTGGGCAAGCATTAACAATTTTGGCCACAAACACTAGTAATCACCATTTTCTTTCAAGCTTAATAAGAGAACTGTGGCTACAATGTCATTTGCCAATGGACAGAAGCCCATATATCAATCTTAGTCATGAATTTGATTTATTTAAAAAAGGAATAAACCAGGAGCCATCTGGGTAAGATCCACTGCCTGTGGTATGAACTTTGATCACTCCACCAGAGCCACTGTCCAATACCAAAATCCCTGAGTAAAGGAAAAAAGATAGAATAGAAAATAAAGAAAATATGTGCACAGAGAGAGAAATCAAAATCCTTCAAATACTCGTATCAGAGTTAACGCTGTTTAGCAGTGATAACTTTTTTTCCTCACAATCAGAGTATGAGTTTCCTCACTTTCTTTTGTCCAGAAAGGATTCCTGTACTAATTACTAATAATATTAATAATATTAATGAAAATCACTATTAATAATTGAGACTGACGTTGATGCATTATGTATTAATTCTTTTGATCCTCACAAGAGAAAGTTCAGAGAGGTAAATAGCTGGCTTAACCTCTCATAGCTGGTAAATGATCCAGCCTGAAGAACCCAGATGGTTTGGCCCCTGAATACTTATTTGTATCATTATTCGCTGCCACATCTCACATGACCAGTGGGAATACACACAGCAGATGGAAATGAACTTTGTTCTTGTAAAAATTCTATAGCAGGTAAAATAAAGCTATTGCCTAAAGAGTTTCTCCACTCTCTAGTACAAAAAAAATGGACATTAGCCTAGTGGTACCAAAATGCTACTAGTCTTAATCCTAAACCCTAACCAGTTGAAAGCAGGGAAAACAGACTAACATTACTGAGAATCTCCCAGATGCCAGACACTTTTCTATGAACTTAAATGCAACTTATTTCATTTAACCAAATACAAATTGGTAAGTTTCATTGTTTTATGTCGTTTTTATAATTAATTACAAAAAGTTCAATTAACAACAACTTGATTTCAAACCTTATGTTATTTTTTAAAATGTACTCAATTGCTAGTTTTTACTATGTACTAGGTGTTTTTGTAGTGGCTAAGAGTCCATTCTCAAATATGTAATAATATATTTTAAAATATGTATACATTCACATCTCTCAAATTCAGTTAAGAAACAAATACAATTAGGTTGAAGCTTCATATTCCTAATAGGCTTAGCTAATAAATGTGTTTTCTTAGTTTCTACCACTATTAACGTTTCTTTTTTTTTTTTTTTTTCACCATGAATAAGTAGGATTTATACTTGGGATGCCAGAATGTTTCAACATATACAAATCAGTAAAAATGATGTACTACAAAACCATAAAAGGTACAAATCCTATGATTGACACAAAAGATTTATAAAAAAAATTTGACAAAAGTTAAGCATGTGATAACTGTTTGTTGCCATATCATACAAAATGAAATAATGTAATATTAATGGTGCTTACTGTGCATGTGCTTTGTGCCAAGTTCTGGTGTAAGTAAGGTAAGTGTATTAGCTGAGTTAGCCCCAAATTGCCAAGTTAGGCAGTTGCTATTCCTGTCACAACAATTTTAGAAATGCAGAAAGAGAAGCAGCAAAATTTAGCAACCACAGAGCAAGTCATCAGAAGTGGACAGGACTAAGATTTGAACCTGACAGCCCATCTTCAGAGCTATAAATCTTAATCTCCACACACGCTTAGTATCTTTGGATCCTCACCAAATTTTCAATTGTCCAACTTAAATATTGGTAATTCGAGGCTCACATTTCTTTTAAAGATCTCTAAGAAAACCTAAAAGAGATAAGTGATTAACCAGCAGCTGGAATAGAATTAATACAAGAGACTACATACCTCCAGGTCCTATTGCTAAGAGAAACAAGTGGTTTCACACAAACCTCTATCAAACTCATTAAGACAAACTTTGGAACACTTTGAGTTTTTTCTCAACTAGGTAAGTTCCAACGTATACTATGGCAAAAAGGATAATTTTATTCAAGAGTAGAAAAGGCCAGTTAGTTTAGAATATAACGCCCACATAGAGTAACTTTAAATCCATAAAATTCCAAAGGACACTTAGACATGACATTGTTACCACCTATAGTTTATAAGTGTATAAGCTTATGGTTTTAATCTTATTCGTATTCTATCCTAAGTTACATATAGGTAATTTACAGTAGCTTCATAGGCTGACCTGTGTAAACTTCCTCTCACAATTTCCTTCTTATGCCGTTCTGAGAATGCTTGTATTATGCCAAAGTCCTTTACAATAACAAAGTTGCCAGATATTCACTGAGTAATTAACCTTCAGGTTTCTCTTAATGATTGCAACTAAGACCCTTATAATCCTCTTTGTTATCTGCAAATGTTGTTAAATAACAAAAGAAAAATATCAGTCTGCCACAGTGTTTTACATTTTGGGAATAGGATCTAAAAATATATCTTTTTAAAAGACTTAAATGTTGAATTATTTTTTCACATACAATTTTCTGGCACTTAGTTTTTACTAGCACACTGGGAGCAGATATTCAAAATTGTCACATAAATGTATACAAACTAGAGACTAAGAAATGATAAGACTTGTCCAGACGACAAGCAACTCCACGCCAGAATTAACATTCCCTCTCACCTCAGAGATGTCATCATTGTTATTGGTGGTGTTGATATTGCTATTTATTAAAACTTCATTCTGTAAATTCGTGGTCAGAGTGAGGGGTGTTAGGATTGCTTTAGAGTCCTGAGAGCCTCATGGAAATTCTCCAGTGAAGTGCAGATAAGACTCCTGAAGATTGCTCACTGTACAGGGATATTTGGCAAAATGAAAATTGCTGAATATTTCCTTTGCTGAGATGTAAACCTAGAATTCCCAAACATTTGAGCTATCTGCTTCCTGTCTAAAATAAGAAGTTGGAACTTTTCACTAAAAACTTGTGCTGTGAAATACATTCTCTGCAAGTAGCAGTAATTCAACTGCTACTATTTCAATTTAGATAGAAGGACTTTTGCTCATGCCTGTGCCAAACACATGCCGAAACACTTATGCCTGCCGTATACACAATAATAAGAATGTTTTGGTTTAGCATCTACTGGAGAAGAAAATTAGAGATGCACCACTCCCTACTGCTGGCCTCGGATCCATGCTGCAATTGTTACTTGTCTGAATTCTCCTTAGAGTAACTACATTTCCTTGGATATAAAATGGACCTACCATAATGGATCTACCTTAAAGTAAATAGTATGAGAAACAATTTCAATTATGATGCAATTGCTCTTCAATTTCATGCAATTGTAAAAGACAAATGCAATTGAAAAGAAAATTACAATCAATCCATCAATCAGTGAAACTACAATATTTTTATTAGAGTTGAGGAAATAGTGAAAAGAGTATCAGTTTGGAAGTATGTCCCTTTTATCAATTATAGATCTATTTTATCTAGCTTGATATTTATCATTAATCATTCATTTTACCCAATTTTCTTTTCTCAATGCATCAAAACCACCAAATAGGAAGAAATAAATCTGTATAAGGAACATCTAACCATTGATTAAAATATATCTAAACCTACAATTTAAAATAAAGGAGAAATATGTACATGTATCAACTTTCTTTGACTACATTCTAAAGTATGCTAAATTGTGTTATATGTTAATTCTCCTCACCCCCCAAACAATAACAACGAAACATATAAAAGTGAAATCAAATTGTACAAATCTATATTAAGGTCCTCCATTTAAACTAAGCTTAAAAACTGAACAATATTATGAGGTTTCATTGATTTCTAATAAAAATAAATGTAACTAAATTCAAATTGAAGATATCCAACATACCATAATATGATAGTAAAATTTATTCTGAAAAAATATCAGGTTTTAAAAATAAGTGAGAATAAGACCAAGCATCATATAAAGACCAGATTTTTTTGTTTTCTCAGCACTATGGGCAATTTTTGTAAGAAATGAGAAAACTTGATTGACTGAAAATGGAATTTTGATGAAGTGCTTTTGAAGCATAATATTCTATGAAATCCCTTGTTACCTTAGAAGGAACTAAATGACAACTGGCACATTATTATGAAACAAAGATAATTTTATATTTGTTTTTTCCTCCCTAAGTAGTGGGAAGTGACAATTTTAATGTTTTCTGTAATGAATAAATGATATTATCCAACTTTTAGGTCCAGATCTTAGCTCAGAGACTTCCTGAAATATTACTTTTCTACAAAACTCTTCTTTGTTCTTCCTTATCCTCTGAACAATGACAGCGTTTAAAATTAATATCATGCAATTATCTTTTACTCTATGACAATCTTTCATATTTTCTCTTGTTTTCTCAACTTATTTGTAAGTCCTGGGTCCAGTTTCATGCCCTGCATAGCTCTCTTCCCTTTGTATCATCTTTATGTGGCTAGAATTATAGTAAGTTCTTAATAAGAATTTAGGAACTCACAGGTCAATTTATTAACTGTATTATGAATAAGTAGACCAAAGCCAGTGCGCTCTTAGAAGGAATATGGGTTAAACAAAGTGCTTTCCTTATAACTTTGAAGAGAGTTTAGGTCCTCACTTTCCTGATACATAAACTGAAATACACTTCCCATTTTATAAGAAAACCAGCTACATTTGGGTAACATCTTTTAAATTGTTGAGGTTTTAACATTGCCACCTTGAAACATGTACTTAGAATCTTAGAGCAAATTACAGAGGACGTTAACTAAAGATGACTAAAGATATGTGCTCTACATTTGAGATGAGTGGATTTAAAAACTTAGTGGGAAGAAGTCACCTGGGTTTTTTTGGTTTAAAGTGGAAATTTCCAGGTTAGATCCAGATCCAGAGATTCTGATTCAGTAGATGTGGACCATGACCTGGGAATCTGTGTCTTGAATAAATTCAAAGTGCATCTTAAATGTACTCAGATGTAAGTGATTTCACTGTTTGGGAAATGTCACTTGAGGAGTTTGAAATCTGTGATAAAAATTAATTATGTGGTTCCACACTTTAAAGAAAAGAACATGAATGACTCATGTTTGGTTTCTATTCAGTCAATCTCTGCTCATTTTTTTGCTTCTTTTTTTTTGTTCACCTTGCCTGTTTTGTGCATTTGCTTGTGATTTCATGAAAGCTCCATCCATTTTCATTAATCCACATAATAGGTACCTTGCAAGATCCTTTGCAAATGTCTTCTTCAAATAGTTCTGAGCTGGATGAATCAATACCTACTTTCCTTTATAGTGGTTAATTTGACCCATTCATAATAGTTGTTTATCCTGTAATTTATGGAAGATTTCCTTATTTTATTTATTAGCTCTTATTGCTTAACTATTACAATGGACTGAATGGTTGCACCACCACCACACTCCAAATTTATATGCTGACATTTTAATCCCAATGCAATGGAATTAGGAGATGGAGGTTTTGGGAAGTAATTAGCTCATGAGAGTGGAGCCCAAATGAATGTGATTAGTAGGGTTCTCACAAGAACTTGACCATACTGGCATCCTGAACTCAGACTTTCAATCTCAAGATCTGTGAGAAATAAATTTCTGTAGTTTATAAACCTCCTACCGTATGGTACATTTTTTATGGCAGCCCAAACTAAGACAAATATATTTTTAGAAAAAAAGAAACATACACACATGCATATCCAAATATAAAAGTTGTCAATATGATAACCCTGAAATAACTTTTACTTTAATACTATTCATATAAATAAGAAATGTATGGAACACAAAAAAATCAATCTTAAAATTAAGGGGGAATATTCCTAAGAAAAATGCATGTTTGCTCTGCCAAAACCTAAAAGTTATTTTTCTTTTTAAGCAAATTGAAAACCTCAAAGATTTCAAAATTTTTTGTTACTTATCCTAGCAAAATTTTTTCAGACTGTTTATTTTTTTAAATTATATAGTTGCTGATTTATTTTACTTTTATGCAGTTAGGATAGGAAGAGGAAGTCGATTCGAAGACAGAATTACAGGAATAGGAACATTAATAAGTGATTTTAAAACCATTTGTTCAAAGCATTTATACTCAGTTGTCACATATTCAAGAGAATAGAGAAAGGAGGGTCGAGAATGAGTCATGTGCACTGGAAATTATTAAGCAATTTTAAAATGAGTGTCCAAAACTATGGATACTGTAAGACACTGAGTAAAAATATTTCAACTTTTGCTCTTCTACTAAAATTCATTGAGAATAAAAAGAAAACAAGCAAAATAGAGAAGATAAATGTCTTCAGAGAAACAACCATAACCTCAAACCATAAGATGCAAAACAAAACTGACAAATACTGTAATATTTCAACTAAAACAAGGAGTGATCAGAGTGTCATTAAGTGTACAATCAGTCAATGTTCAGAATGATCATTTTGCTAAATGTCATTGCCACTATTATGGTAGGTGTACCTCAAAAATCTTTTTCTTAAAGTTATAAGATCTCGTGGAACAGTGTGACCATGGTAAAAGTCTATAGAGTGACTTAGTGTTGTCTAAACATTAAATAGAAGGAATTTGAAGTTGAAGGAGAATTCAAGCTGATATACTCTATTTATTTCACTTACTTTGATATGTGAATGCTAGTTAATACTAGGCATATACTGGCAGGTGTTAATATAGTCATTCCGTAACTCCAGGAATCTAAATCTGAGCCACATTAGCTTCAGAAAGGTGAATGCTAATAGAAGGGGAGATAACTTCCCAGTGCTTGGGAAGTGGGAAAATTAGTGTGACAGTATTTCATAACAGAAACCTAGATAAAAGATGATACAAACTACAACACCATGTTTCTCCTTTCTAGAGTATCCATTAGCTAATACCTGCATCTAAGATAAATATGGAGTGAAAAATCAGTACAGTATCTGTGCATGTTTCCTATTCTCTAAATATAAAAAAGAACAAAAACATAAGATGAAGTTGCTGAACTTACATTATTAGTAGAATTACCTAATTCATCAGCAAGTTGACTGATCTCAAGATAGACATTAAAGTGAACAATTAAGGAATTATAAGAAAGTCATAGAAACCTTAATACCAGAAGCTGCATAGAGAAAAATGGTGAATAGCCAGAAACCACACAAAATGAAGCGGAAATGACCAAGGCATAACAATCTTTAATAAGATGTTGGTAAATATGAAAGTATGATAACATAGACTCAACATTACCTTCTTGGTGTTTTAAAGAACATCAATAAATATTTATAATGAAAATATTACTTATTTAAAACTTTTAAGAGATAAAATAACACTCGAATGTATAGATTAAAATGGCACTTTGTTTTTAAGACAAAAATATAGAGATATTAATTATCATCAAAACTGACTTTTATTCACTTACTAGATTTGAAGAATAAAGAAATAAGATAATTGGCACAGTGGCAGAACAAGAAAGTCTCTGAGACGTCCACTATTGGCTATGAAGAATTAATAACTACCAGAATTATCCACCCTTTTTAAACATTTAGAAATCTGTAAAAAAGTATAGAAACCAACTGGGGTTATTTTTATGACTTTCCTTTTTTGTTTTTTCTTGTTTTTTTAATTTCAAAGTATAACACTGGTAGAAATATTTTTGGTTACATAGATCACTTTTATAATGCTTGAGTCATGGTTATACGTGTTCCTGTCACCCAGATAGTGTTCATTGTACCCATTAAATAGGTTATCATCTATTCCCTCCCCCATCCCCCATGCTTGATTTCTGTTGAGTTTTACTTCCCTCTGTGCACATGTGCTCATGGGTTAGTTCCAATTTAATAGCGAGTACATGTAGTGTTTGTTTTCTCATTCTTTGGATACTTCACTTAGGATAATAGTCTCCAATTTCATCCAAATTGCTGCAAAAGACATTAATTCATTTCTTTTTATGGCTGAGTAATACTCCATTGTGTGTATGTATGTGCCTGTGTATACATATACAATATACATATATATTTCACATTTTGTTAATCCACTCATAAATTGATAGGCACTTAGGTTGATTCCACATATTTGAAATTGTGAATTGTGTTGCAATAAACATTCAGTACTACACGTGTCTTTTTTAATAAAATGACTTCTTTTCCTTTGAGTAAATATCCAGTAGTGGTATTGCTGGATTGGATGGTAGGTCTACTTTTAGTTCTTTGAGGAATCTCCATACTGTTTTCCACAGAGGTTGTACTAATGTGCAGTTCCACCAACAGTGTATAAGTGTTTCTTTCTCTCTGTATTCATGCCAACATCTATTGTTTTTGAACATTTTTTATAAAAGCAATTTAACAGGGGTAAGGTGATATCTCATTGTGGTTTTAATTGCATTTCTCTGATGATTAGTGACATTGACCATTTTTTCATATGTTTATTGGCCATCTGTCTACTTTCTTTTGAAAAGCTTCTGTTGATGTCTTTTGCCCACTTTTTGACAGAATTGTTTGATTTTTTTTTTCTGCCTGATTTGCTTGAGCTCTTTGTAGATTCTGGTTATTAGCACTTATTGGGTGTATAACTTGTGAATATTTTCTCCCATTATGTAGGTTGTCTATTTGGAATGTTGATTATTTCCTTGGATGTGCAGAATCTTTTTACTTTAATCAAGTCCCATTTATTCATTTTTGTTGTTGCTGTGATTGCCATTGGGATATTCTTCACAGATTCTTTTCCTAGGCCAATATCTGGAGGAGTTTATTCAGCATTTTCTTCTAGAATTTTTATGGTTTCATGTCTTACATTTAAGTCATTTATCCATTTTAAATTAATTTTTGTGAGTGGTGAGAGATATAGATCCCATTCCAATCTTCCACATGTGGGTATCCAATTTTCCGAGCACTATTTATTGAATAGGGCTTCTTTTCCCCAGTGTATATTGTTGTCTGCTTTGTCAAAGATCACTTGGCTGTATGTGGATGGTTTTATATCTGGGTTTTCCATTCTATACCATTGGTCTGTGTCTTTATTTTTGTGCCAATGTAATGCTGTTTTGGTTACTATAGCCTTGTAGTATAGTTTGAAGTCTGGTAATGTGATGCCTCCAGATTAGTAACCAACTGTTTTTAATACTTGAAAAAACAGTCAGCACAAGACCACAATCACTCTGAGTAGGAAACAAGAAGATATAACTTTGATTGTGCCAGCTTACTCACTGAAAGCAATTTCCACCCTGCAACACAGCGAGGGAAATTCAAAGGAGAACAGCATGATTTGCTGAATTTAATAGCCAGATATCAAAGTCTAGGGAGGCCAAGGTGGCTAGAATTATCAGGGTAGATTAATAGAGAGAAGATGGCTTCACAGAATGAGAAATGTGGAGATCTACAGAAAGGTCCTCTGGAGTCCTTGAGTGAGTACTGATCTCTGCCTGCATAAAATAAAACTACAAGAGATGGAAAAAAGAACCACCCCAAGTAATAAGCCAAAAACATTCCTAGAGCTCATATGGGACTGAGATTGGTTCACATTTGCTGCAACTAGCAATATACTAATTCTAAGGTAGAGTTCTCAGAAGAAGCACACCTTAGTAGGGGGTCAAATCAGCTCTAGAGTCAAGATTGATCTGCCCCACTTTAATCAAACTCACAAGTAGTATGCACAATCATCCACTGATCTCAAATACCTTAACTGCATTCCAGAACAAAGTCCATCTCTCATTAAAGACATAGAATACATCTAGCCCCCAAAAACATAAAATTAAAAATGTCTTTTGTACGCTAGAAAATTTTAAGATATGCAAAGAAACAGGAAATTTTTTTCTAAAACATGACAAAACGTCAATTAATAGAAGCAGATGAAGAAAAGGCAAGAGATGATGGAATTATCAAATATCAAGCAGTCTAACAATGCACATAATTGGAATCTCAGAAAAGAAGGGCAAAAAGTATTTGTAAAGGTAGTGGTTGAGATATTTTTAAAATTTGATAAAACTATAAACTGACAGTTAAAAGAATTAAAGTAGACTATAAGAAGAATTCCTATAAGACCAAATTGATAAAACATAGTTATAAAGAGAAAACTACAAAACAGCCAGAGAAAAAGAGATGCATTATTGACAATGGAACTAATATAATAACTAATCATAAACATGCATGTCAGGAGACAGTGGAGCAACATTTTGGTATTCAGAGCAAAACAAGTCAGTCTAGAAATCTATTTAAGTGAAAATTCTAAAAAATCAAATTAAAAATTACAAAAATGAAGACAAAGCCATTTTCAACAAAGAAGAGCTGATAGGTGTTATCACCAGCACACTGGCACCGGAAGAAGTGATAGACAAAAAGAAAATGACAAGAGATGAAAATTTACATCTTTACAAAGGAATGATGAGTGTTAAAAATAATACATAGAAAAGCATTTTTCTTATGATTTAAATAATATTAAAATGTAATTGACTATTTAAAACAAAAATAATAATTGCGTATTATGAAGTCTTCTCTCCATATATACATGTATATATATGTGTGTGTACATATGTGTGTGTGTGTGTATAGAGAGACAGAGAGAGGAGAAAAACATGTAAATAATAGAGCAATGAACTGTGGAGAGAAAATTAAAATATAAAATTATAATATTTTCAACTATATATGAAGTATTATAAATATTATTTGAAGATTGCACTAAGTTAAAAATATATATAGATGGTAATCTCTGTGCATATCAGTGTGAGGCCATAGTATTGACTGTGCAAGTTGAAACTGTTCAGTTATCTTAATAACTAATGAGAAAATTTACAATTGTTCTGTAATCATTAAAAATGTTTGTCAAAATATTAAAATCTCCCTTACTAAAGTGAAATAAAAGCCCTAAAGCTAGTATTTATATAGTAAAATCAATTTAAAAAAATGAAAATTAAATGTTTATATTTTTGTTTAAAACTTATAAATAGTCATTTGAACAGTATTTGCCTTCTCCTCATGTGACTCATGATATTTTCTATGCTTTATCATATTTTCTATGCTTTATCATACTCCTTTATGAATTAGGATCTGTTTCTAATATTTTATCATTTGTGTTTCATTGTCAGTAAATATCTTTGAGAGTTTGTTTAATGTTAAGTTTTTTGTCAGCATCACAACTTCTGGGACAGCTTTAATTTTTTCACTATAATCAGTTTCCTTATTTATGTTGTAATTTTGCCTTCAGTAAGTTTCTCTGCTTGCATATATAGAATCTTCTGGATGGTGACAGTGTCAACATTCCCACAGTCAACTATTTCTACTATAAATCCATAAAGATCCAATCTGAATTTCAGTTCCAATGTTACTGATTTTCATTTATTTGCTAAAATTTTATTTTTGTTGGCTGATTTCCTTTTACAATTATCAATTTTTGTAAAATGACACGTCTTTATTACTGGAAGACAAAGAGACAACACAACTGCATACTTTACTGTCTCTGTGTAATCTAAAAAGCAGGCACATAGCAAATGATAGACATTTAGAAAGGTGACCTGCCTGGTCATTGATCTTGATGCACATTGGTTATTTATGTATTGATTTATGGATTGAAGAATTAACAGCAAAATTTTTATTTCAAACAATTTGTCACAATTAATATACTCTGATACCTAAAGTTTGGATTGTTTCATTTGGGGGATGGTTTTACATAACCAAATTGTGTTAACTGAAATCTATGCATATCAGAACCAAGCAAAACAAGGACTGTCTGTATTATAAGCCCTATCATAACCATTAAAATTAAAACAAATAAGTGTATCTAAAAGCTAATAGTTGAGATATTAGGGATCCTAAAAGCAAAATTCTCACTTCAAAAGAAAGAAGGAAAAGAGGAAAACAATGACTAAAAATGATGGGATATATAGAAAACATATAGCATGATAATAATTCTAAAGTCAACTATAATGATAATTGCATTAAATATGAATCAACAAAGCATTCTTATTAAAAGGTAGAGATTATAAAATTAGATATTTAAAAAAGCAACTATATGATCTTTGTAAGAAATGTACTTTAATCAACAAAAAATCAAGCAAACAGGCAAAAACCTCCTCAAACTGGAATGAACACAGTGGACTTGAGAAGAAAATAGCACCTCTTGTATTATCCTGGATAGAGCTGGAGCTCATTCTACTAAGTGAAGTATCACAACAATTGAAAAACAAGCACCACATGTATTCACCATCCAGTTGATATTAACTGACCAACACTTAACTGCACATGTAGTAATAACATTCATTGGGTGTCGGGCAGATGGGAAGGGGCAGGAGAGAATAGGTATATACACACCTAATGGGTGCGGTATGCACCGTCTGGGGGATGGACACGCTTGAAGCTCTGACTGGGGTGGGGCAAAGTCAATATAGGTAACCAAAACATTTGTACCCCCATAATATGCTGAAATAAAAACATATTTTTAAAAAAGAGTAACAAAAGGTATAATTCATCAAGAAGACATGAAAATTATAAATACGTATGCACGCAATAGTATAACTTCAAAATACATAATAGTGTTTGCACATGAGGATTTCAACTATCTTCTCTCCATAATTTATAAAATTAGTAAATAAAAATATCTGTGAGGGTAGAGAGGAATTTAAAAATATAATTGGCCAACTTGATCAAATTTAAACTTTTAGAATACTCTAAGAGATAGGTAGAAGAGAAAGAAGAGGCATACATAAACAATGACTTTCATAATGTTTCAAGGCTATAGAAAGACAACGGCACGTGTGTGCGTGTGTGCATGTGTGCAGTGTGTGTGTGTGTGTCGATGGTAAGCTCGATCTTAAAGATGTTGAGTTTGAACTAACAATTCATCATTGAAGAAGACAAAAAGAGATGATATCTAGTGAGAAGCTATGTGACTGAACTCTAAGAGAAAGGTCACGGCAGAGTTGTGTTCTTGACAGTTCTTTAAGGAGGTCAGTTAAAAATAAGGCAGTGACGATGTCTGTGATGAAAGAGCAGAGGAAGGAAGACTGAACTTAAAATGCATGAAGGCTACGTGACTTGTGATAAAAATATGGGCTTAGATTCCTGCAGACGTGGATTTCTCTCCTGGCTATGACACCATGCATGTGTAGGCAATAGTGATGAACACACAACCAAGAGAGATAAAGGGCACGTATTCCTTTAATCAAAGTAAAGGGTGGCCAGGCACTGCAGCTCAAGCCTGTAATCCTGGCCCTTTGCGACACCAAGGCAGGAGGATCACTTGAGGTGTTGAGTTTGAAACCAACCTGGGCAATAGCAATGCCCTATATCTACAAAAAATAAAATTAGCCAGCAGGGGTGGTACATGCCTATAGTCCCAGCTACTGGGAAGGCTAAAGCAGGAAGATCGCTTGAGCCCAGGAGTTTGAGGTTGCAATAAACTAAGATGACACCACTGCACTCTAGCCTGGTCAATAAAGGGATACCCTATCTCCGAAAAAAAAAAAAGAAATTTTAAGGGCAAAACTTATCACACACACACATACAGATATTAAACAGAAGATTCAGCATCTTTCCCTTATCGGAAGAGTAAGCTTTTCTTGCCTTCATGTCCCCACTGACATAGGTACCCATCTGATGATTATAATCACTTCCCACCCCATTGCAAACCTTCCATTGCTATCGTCTTAGTTCTTGGTTCCATCAAAAACAGACTCTGAGACAAAAACTTGGGAGTGGGTAGTTTATTCATAAATTGACCTGAGAAAGCCTAGTAGAAGTGGAGAAAGTGAGACAGAAAATGAAGCTGATGTAAGTGGTCATTGCTATATGCTCAGTGATGCTGCAGACATGAAGAACATGTCTCAAAATAATTTCACAGAGAGACAGGGATGCTGGAGTATTTGCCCAACTACTTTCATCCTCCATTGCATGAAGGTTGCCTTAGAGTAATTAGCTCTCCACCCATAACTCCCTCTTCATTCCTGCCTGAAGGTGAAAAACACTGATTAACTAGAAGCAGCTTGCAGACCCATAATCAGAAAGACACAGGCACTCGGTGGGAAGCTGTCAATGATCT
>CAUYPO010063737.1:0-12048 GCA_963574435.1 Cheirogaleus major | reverse complement strand
ACCGGTATTCCCCTTGGACAGGCCAAAAAGTTTAGTCACATAAAGCAAAAAAGCATTAACAAATTAACATAATCATGTACATTAGCAGAATACCCCATGACTGAAGTTTGAAAAAACAAGTCTTAAAATTATAGCATTCATGCTATAGGCAATAAGAACTTGAATAAAATCTAAAATTATGATATTGTACCATGCTTCCCAACTGTGATATGGCACATTTAGCAAAGTGAAAATCCCATAGTTTCATGCCTAATATCTCATCATTCCCTTATTATAAATACTGTTAAAAATTTCTCTACTTGTTTTCCCTCCTGCTGGAGTGTCACTGTATTGTAAATTAAATTCAGAAACAATAGTCTGGAATATTTTAGGAATGTCCAAACACATGGGCAAATGGTCTATGATGTTCCTGAAGAATAGCTCTTAGAAAATTTAATGCTTGTTATTATAACCTTGTATCATCAAAAGAAAACTTCTCTGTCAGCCTCTGAAAATGTTTAGCAGTCTTTAACCCTAATAGAAATTGCATCAAATGTATTTTATCAAACGGGGTCTCATTTCTGAAATACTGCTTTGCAATATTGTACTGGCCAGCCTTTTAGCTCATAGTAAAGTGTGAAATGTTTTTTTTTTTTAATACTTAATAGAAACCTTCTCATATGATTGCACTAAATTTGGTTAAGTTGCTTGGCAGAAAGCTGATTCTGTGGCTAAGATAATTTTACAACCCACAAAAAACTGCTTAGGAGTATAGAAGTTGTCTACAGTAGATGGCCAAGTTGAAGTTTAAATTTACAAACACAGCTGGAACCTTTGAAAACAACTTCCAGATGCCATGACAGAGCTCCTTCCAGATTTTGAACAGCTCCGTCAAAACTATTAATACAACTGTGAAACAGACACTCTGTGCCTGTGGGAAACTGAATTTCCTTCTCATCTCATACCTGCCAATTTCAGAGGTCTCATAAGTCAAGACAGAGCTTACCATAATTTATCTGTACTTTGTAATCAGACTGGGTTTCAGAGATCCTGCTGAATCTCATTAGTGCAGTTGCTCTCTTACTCTGGTAAGTATAAACTTATTTGAGAAATTCCTTAGCATGCAGAGGTCTGAGACCCAACTTCATAGATTGGATTTAGTATACTGGAAGGACCCAGGGGTGGGAACTTTCAACAAGCAATACAGGTGATTCTAATGGTGAAGTTCTGACGATCTCACTTCAGTAAGAATCTGTGTAGTGAGGAAGTAGGTAAGGCAAAAAGGGTAAAACAAAATGTTTGGAGGTAACCAATTTTGAGAATTTACTGTGCATGTATGCTTTTTAATTTTTGCATCAAATATTCTATGATAGAAAGTTTTTGATTTTGATAATCATGGAGCAGTATGTATCAAACTAAATCCTCTCAAAAACAATAGTTATAACACTGAATAAACTGTTAATAAAAACGACTGCAGTATTTTAACACGCTGGAGCGTGAGGAACAATCAACAGGAACTAGAGGGTATTCAACCCTTGAGGAAAAGGAGCTACACTGAATAAGATTTGCATTTCATTTCTTATTAACTGAATACATTCCACAAGCTACTAGGCAATGGTCTGCTAGAACTCTAGCAAAAAGCCCAGTCTTTCTGGCTTGAGGAATGAAGATGGAGTTAAGAGCTATCAAAGCTGTTAAAAAAAAGGGAAGAAATCCCAGGAAACAGGGAGCCACAGTGGAGTATCTTTAAAATTTGCTTATGAACTCTGCTCAAATCTCTATTTGAGTACATACATACATATTAATACATTCCTAAAAGAATCTAAGGAATAGCAGCAGAAAGCAATAGATACAAGCAATTGATACAAGGCTGGAAGAACTGAGGGGCAAGTTAAGCAGAGTTTAGAGTTTGAATCCAGTTAAACTGTTTGCAAGCACAAAAATCAACATTCTTCACTGAACTGTAACAGAATCCAGAGTTTGCAATGTATCATTCAAAATATCCATCTCTCCCAGGGTCAAGGGAAGAGTCATTAGACTAGAGCAACTTGAGCAACAAAATAAATAATAATAGTAACAGATTATAACCGATAGTATAAAATAAGAATCCATAAGTTCATTTTCATATAAAAATAAATGAATAAAAACATAAATGGCTAGAAACTGAAATCTCCTCTGAATAAATAAATACCAAATCATAAATGCAGAAAGAATGATAGTGTTAGAAAATAATCAATGGATGATAAGACTAGAGGTGAAATATTACTGAGAAACAATACATTTACATGATTTCATTATATCGCCCCACATTTTTTTAATTATAAAGGGAAAGATAATAGTTACCGTGGAAAAATCTTGCAGACACCAATTTAACCAAGTAACCAAAGAAGATATTGCCATGAAGGTAAGCCATTAGCCACATGTCGTCAGATATGATACAGTGAGAAGTATATACCATTTCTGAGGAGATCCTACCCAAAATGCATAATCTGAATCTAATTATAAAAAAAATCAGACAAATTAAAATTTAGGGGTATTTTACAAAATACCTGGCCTGTATTCTTACAACATAATCAAGAAAGAACAAAGAAAGCTGAGAAAGTTCCACCTAGAGATATAACATTGACATGCCACAAGTGACTTTGGATTGGACTTTGGACCGAGAAAAATATTTACAAAGAATATTAGGACAATTCATGAAGTTTAAATACTGAATGAGTTACATAATATAAATAGTATTATATATTAATATTAATTTTCCTGATTTTGATAATTTTACCAGGTTATATAGCAGAATATACTTCTTTTTCTGAAGCACTAGTGATATATTTAGGATTAAAGAGATACTATGCCCAAAAGCTTCCCCGACAAAAGTCTTTCTCTCTACACAAAGGAACAGGAAAGGATCAGACTAAAAAAAGAAACAGAAGATTTTAACAATAACTGCTCTATTCTAAACACCACAGAAAAAACTGTAGCCCAAGATCACAAAGGCTAAGTTGCAAGCTCAAGCCTCCACCCTTATCAGGCTGTGACTAGGCACCCTAACCATCAGTCCTTCTGGGATGCTGTGAGAAAAGGGAAGTAGGGAATCAGGAATTCCCTGCCCACTAGACAGTATCAGGTTCCCTCCCCAACAACCTTGTTGTCTGTAGAGACCACATAGGGAGTCTGGAATTCAACCTCTGGCTGGCTGTAGTGTTAAGACTCCTTCCCCCTTTCCCACTAGGGTGGTAACAGAGGATGCCTAGTATACAGGCAGGACTTCTCCCACCATCTAGCAGTAATGAAGCTCCACCCACCACAGAGACTGTTGCAGTAGTGTCAAGGAGAGCCATCTAAGACAGAGGGTTTAAATAATATCTATAGTCTCATTAATATAATACCCAAAAGGTCCAGGTTTCAATAGAAAATTACTCTTCCCAGGTGCCCATCAATACATGAGTGGATTAACAAAATGTGGTATATGTATACCATGGAGTACTATTCAGCTTTAAGAAACAATGGTGATATAGCACCTTTGTATTTTCCTGGATAGAGCTGGAACCATTCTACTAAGTGAAGTATCTCAAGAATGGAAAAACAACAAGCACCACATGTACTCACCAGCAAATTGGTATTAACGGATCAACATCTAAGTGGACATATAGGAATAACATTTGTCGGGTGTTGGGCGGGTGGGAGGAGGGAGGAGAGGATGGGTATATACAAACATAATGAGTGAGATGTGCAACATTTGGGGGATGGTCATGCCTGAGGCTCTGCCTCGAGGGGGGATGGGGGGCATGGGCAATGTACGTAACCATAGTATTTGTACCCCCATAATATGCTGAAATTAAAAAAATAAAAATAAAAAAAATAAAATCTATTCTGTCACTGCTTATAAAATTATACATATACCTACCATAACCAAATTAAACATATACCGACCTAACAATTCTACTCCTCACTATTTACCTAAGATAAATGCAAACACATGTCTATACAAAGACTTGTACATCTATGTTTACAGGAGTCTTGTTTGTAATAGCCCCAAACTGGAAACAACTCAAATATTTATCAACAGATGCAAGGAAAAATAAATCTTTTTTTATTTATACTTAGCAATATAAAGGAATAAACTACTAATACAAATAATGGCATGAATGAATCTCAAAAACATGTTGAGTGAAAGAAGCCAGACAGAAGTATACATACAGTATGACTGCATTTATACAATAAAAAAAATCAAAAGAAAAAAAAATAAAAATAAATGTTCATTAAAAGAACTAAATTCAAGCCAATAGCTCTCACACTATTAAGTAGCTACATAAATACATTCATGAGCATTGGGCTAGTTAAAAAATAAATGAAAAATATACCTTACAGCCTTTGGCCTCATGGAGGTTACAGTCAGGGAGAGAAACAAACACATAAAACAGTTAAAGAACAATCCAATTCTTTGGGTGACAATGAAAAAAATGAATTTTTGCTCTATTGATTTTCAGAAAAATGAAAGTGAGCTAAATTAAGCTGTGAGCTAATTTATCGACTGCTCCTTTCATTGAACATGCAAATTTGTTCTTTGTTAATTAACAAAGACATCTGAATTTGATTCATAGGTTTACTATTTTAGTTTGTGGATTGAAGCATATAATTAAAACAGTGACATCACAACAAACTCCACTAGAGAAGACAAAACAAATAAGCCACCACTGATTCCCCTGAAGTGTAATATCATCCCATCTGAGAAAATGTCACTCAGTACTGAGGGATTGCTGCCCCCAAGAGGCTAATCAAAAAAATCCAAAATAAAAAGAACATTTAATTTTAAGAGCCAAGGGATTGAGAAGGGAAGACATGGGCTAGAGGTTTGTTTTATAAGGGAATGAGACCCAAGCCACTAATTCTGGAAGAGACTGGGAAGGGAAGGTTGTTTGGAAGTCCTAAGAGTAGAGATGGTTTTGCAGCAAAGGGAAGATAAGCAAGTGAACTCTCACTTATTTGCATCCAATGAGCATCGTGGGCAGCTGCTTTTCGGAGACTTCTTTTAAGTTTTTACTTTTTTCTTATTTCTGCCTCCTCTTTCTCCATAACTGCTAGTAGTTAAAAAATCATTATACATACCTAAAGGCACCTGTCTTTTTGGACAGGTACACTGTAGGTCAAATAAACATATGGGAGGTATTATTTCTCTAAAAAAAATTTTTCAAATTACAGACTTACAGAAATTTCTAAAGAAGCCAGATAGCCCTGTAGAAAGGCTTGAGGCTTGAGGCAAAGAGAAAACCAATTTCAATTATGATTCTGTCGTATATTAGCTGTCCGTAAATTTCTCCAAATCTCAGCTTACTCATTTATAAAATATAGATGATACTGGCTTGCAGCATTGCTGAAGGATTTAGAAATGACATATATTATGCATACTTAACTATGTGCTCAATAAATGGTATCTATTATTGCCTAATTATGATGAACCTGTACTGTGTTGTACAATGTAAAAGCAAGTTTAATTAATATGCCAAAATATATAGTCCAGACAAGGGAGCACTATAGACCACAGCAAGGGGAAATCAAGATAAGACATAGGAGTAGACTTTATAAATAAATAAGACAAAACCCGATCAAAAGCTATATAGTTCATTTGAAAAAAAAGTTTGTGCCCCCATTATATCCTGAAATTTTTTAAAAAGTCATTGCCACCTTGAAATATTTGCACAGACCAAAAATATAATATGTCTAATGTACATTCAGGCTCAGTTAAATATCAGACCATTATGAGAGACTGTTAACCATATCAAGAAAATTACTTTAGCCTGAGACTATATCTTCTAAATATAGCTTCAACGATGATGACTTTATTTAATTCTGAAAATAGTACCCTGTTTTAAAGAGGCATATAATTATGGATGAGTCTATCCTTGTTCGATTAAAGACCATATTTTAGGAGCTTTCCTGGGGATGCTACAACAAATTACCACAAATTTGGTGGCTTAAAATAACACAGATTACTCTCTCGCAGTTTTGAAGGCCAGAAGTCTAAAATCAAGATGTCTGCAGGGCCACACTCCCTCTTAAGGCCCTAGAAGAAAATCCTTCTTTGCCTCCTTCAACTTCTCATGGTTGCAGGTGTTGCTTGGTGTTCTTTGTCTTGCAGCTGTGAAACTCTACTCTCTGCCTTGTATTCACGTGACCTTCTCCCTGTGTCTCTGTATCAAATCTCACTCTCCTTTTCCTTATAAAGACACCAGCCATTGGATTTAGGGCCCACCCTAAAATCCAGGATGATCTTATCACGACAGCCATAACTAAATTGTGTCTGCAAAGAACCTATTTTCAAATAAAGTCAAATTCACAGGTGTCCCAGGGGTTAGTACTTGTACATATCTTTTTGGAGATTCAATTTACTACAGGCCATTTCTAGAGAACAGTGGCATATTGCTTTTATTTACATATACTCTGTTAAAACACTGAGTAATTTCTTTTGCAGAAATCTCTAAATACTGTAATACCAAATTTTTATTGGTGTAGGACTCAAACTCTTAGTATTCAACTAGAACTTCTAACATTCAGTTAGAATAGTATATGTAAATGTAGGTAGACATGAAAGAGTATAATAAATTTAGGGAAAGGCAAGGGGTTCAATATTACAGAGCCTACAGTGTGGGGTTATGAGGTGGTGTGTCAGGGTAGGCAGAAAGGGCCGTAAGTAAATCACAATTGGGGAATAATTGCTTGTAACAAAGCCCCCAGAGGAAGGGATATGAATCTCTAAGTGTAAATCCCAACTATATTTGATTTTGTTTATCTTCAATGTCCACTGCCTCTGTTGGGCTTTCTTCCTTCCTAGAATTTCCAGACACTCAGCAGTGCCCTTGTGGTATCTCCTCTTTGATAACCTCATCCCCAGGGATGTCACTTACTGGAGTCTTCCTGGAGACACCTCTAATACCTCTTAACCCTTTATCAAAATATATCTGTCCTGTATCCTATTTTCTTAGCCATCTGTACTCTCCTAATACTTGGTAATGGGTTTTAAAATATATTTAATATCTAAATTGTTGTGCATAGGAAAAATTAATCTACTTACTCTTGTATTAATACATAACATGTAATTTATTAAAAATTTAATTTTAAACTTTTAAAAATATATAGCCTTTATCAAATTATAAATGTTGTTATTAAATTTATAAAATCAAACTAGTAAATTATGTATAAAATATAAACAAAAATGTCACTCATTCTTTAATATTCAATTAATTTATAAATGTAACATTAATTTACCTTAAATAATCAACATTTATTGTATATTGTCATATAGCTAGAAGAGTGAAATTTGAATGTTCCCAAATTTTTGTTAACTATAGTCATCTATAGTGCTATAGAACACTAGAACTTATTCCTAGTATCTAGTTGTACTTTTATATCCATTAACCAACCTCTGGCTATAATCCCCTGCCTCCTACACTTCACACCCTCTAGGAACCACTGTTCTACTCTCAACTTATAAGAGAGCAACTTTTTTAGCTTCCAGATATGAGTGAAACATGTGGTATTTATCTTTCTGTGCCTGGCTTATTTCACTTAACACAATGTCTTCCAGATTCACCTACATTGCTGCAAATGATAGAATTTTATTCTTTCTTATCACTAAATAGTATTTCACTGTATATTTATACTGCATTTTCTTTATTTCTTTATTCATTCATCTGTTGATGGACACTTATGTTGATTCCATACCTTGCCTATCGTGAATAGTGCTGCAATAAACATGAGAGTACAGATATCTCTTCAACATACTGATTTTCTTTCGTTTGGATATATACCCACTAGTGGGATTGTTGGGTCATATGGTAGCTCTATTTTTAGTTTTTTGAGGAACCTCCATATTGCTTTCCATAGTGGCTGTATAAATTTACATTCCCATCAACAATGTATAAGAGTTCCCTTTTTTCCACATTCTCACCACCATTTGTTATTTTTTATCTTTTTGATAATAGCCATTCTAACTGGGGTAAGAGGCTATCTCTTTGGTTTTTATATTCATTTCTCTAATGATTAGTGATTTTGAGCATGTTTTAATATGCCTGTTGGTCATTGGTATGTTAGGAAGCTGTCAAGTTCACAAAGAAAGACACAAAGATCTAATTACCTCTTGAAAGCTGAAGTTTTATGATTGGCAACAAACTGACAGTTGTTTTCCTTAAAAGTTGCAGGCTCTTAACAGGAAAATAACATGTAAAAATAAAGCATGTAGCAGCTTATATTATCATGAAAATAGTCTTGACCTACAGGTCCCTTGAAAGGGTCTTGGGGGACTTAAAGAGTCAAGCATATACTTTGAAACTGACTGTTTTAATTATTTTAAACATTTAAAAACAGAGAAAGAAAAAGCAGGCAAAAAAGCAGAATGGTTAGAGAACTTATTGTCATACCTATGTGGATCCAACTTATACAAAGTTATAAATGTATTTATCATCTCTATTCTTACTTGAAAACCTTCTCAAGGGTGCAGTATATCCCTTCACTAAGAAAAACAGAGTTATCTATCTTGGGCCTGTGACAGCAATTAAGCTTCTGATATGCATACAGGAGCTGGGAGCTGCTTCCAGGATGATTCAGTGTGAGCCATTCCCTGAGCAGCTTTTTACAGACTTACCATGATGTAACTTCTCACATCACAACTTTTTGTGATTAAGTTGGTAAAATTCTGCACTACCTATCCAAATCCAACTTATGCTTTTACTGTCTGATTTGAATAGATTGAATTCTACACCCTCAACCTGGAATTGCAACAATATCTTATGAGATTCTATGCTTGATTTAGCTTATAAACCACCATCTATTAGTCCTTATATTGACAAGTAATAAATTTGCAATTTAATAGAGGCATTTTAAAAATAAGAAAATGCATTTAAAGGAATTTTGTTGCGTAATTGCAAAAGAAGTATATTAGATTTTTCTAATGTTAGAAAAACCCATCCATAACTATACAGTATAATAATAATAACAATTTTAAATATTTCCTTCAAATCCCCCTACACACATTTTTTATGGCGCAATCATAATATATATAGAATTTAGAAAATGTTTTTGAAATTTTAACACTTATTATCAGCAGCAATCATCCAAAACTTCAAAATTGATTTTTTATCATGACATCAAGTGGATCAGTTATTCATCCTCCAGTAGCCAGATAACTAGTTTATTTCCAATGTTTTACTCTCGCAGATAAAATTATAATGAACATATCAGACATAGTACTGAAGAAAATTTTAGGAACAATGGCAGACTACTTGAAAGACTATTAGAATCTTTGGTCCAAAAAGCATTTCGTTACCTTCCCCACGCTTGAGCTCACTAGGTTCTGGGTTCACAGAAATAAACCAATAGATACCGTAGCAGGTTGGAGCAGCAGAGAAACCCTGGAAATTAGGTAGCTAATCCAAGCTACAGCTGCCTGGTACAAGGGTCACCATGAAAGGTCGTGCAGGTTGTGTGGTCCTGAACAAGGATACCCAACTAAGGTGGGAAGTGAGACAGGCACTCAACCCATGCACCCTCCAGCCAAACTGTGTGCCATCCAAGCTCAGGACTGTATTCTAATTTGCACAGACAACATCCACTAGCCAAGCCCAGTATGAAGGAAACCAGATCTACCCCTACAAGGTGCCTTTATTCATTCAAAAGCTAGAGGAGGGACTGGCTGTGCTGCAACACCTGAAAAACCAGGGTTGTGAAATTAAAGTCAGATAGAGGGATGCTTATGATGAAGAGATGCAAAGAACTCCAGAAGCCATGGTGGGTAGCTGTAAAGATGAAGCCAAGATAGTCAGAAGCAATAGCTGAGAACTCTCTAAGGATAAAACCTAAAATGAGTTTAGGGAAAAATTTAACATTTTAAAAAGGGTGACTTAAACTCACTGGCTCTCCTGTAGCTGTTTGGTGCTAACTTCCCATAACATTCTTCTTCCAATGCACAGTACTGACAAAGAATGTAGAGTTGAATATGCTCTTGTTTTCACTTAAATTAGTAAATTATTTTTGCCTTGCTTCATGAAAGATTTAAGAGACATGGCATTGTGGTTATGCGTGTAGGCATCCACATCAAGCAGATATGAGCATTAAGCTCAATCTTTCTGAGCCTCGTAATGAGATCCCTAATGTATTTTACATAGCTATTGTGAAAAAAAAGGAAAAGACAATTGATGGAAATGTTTAACATAGCATTAGACTAATAGTTGGCCTTCAAGAAATGTTATTTTTTTTAGATTTACAGTAGAATTTCAGATCATTAAATATAAAGAGAAAGTTAAAATGAGAACCAAAGAAATTCTAATTTAGCAAAGATTTAGAAGACCAGGGCAAAAGTAGAATACAAATGTGGAAGCCATAAGTGCCATGCAGATCCCATATCAGAAAGAGCCTGTGCGTGGCCCAGCTGCTGCTTCCAGGGGTTAGCCCTTCCAGAGCAGTTATCACTGCAGGCAAAGGAGCAAGATAGGGAGAATGTGCTGGAAACCAGAGAGAACAGTTATAATAGAAGAGTGAAAACCAACATGAGCCTTTGGTAGAAGGATGAAGCCAACTCACAGAGATCCAGATAGGACAAAGCTATGGAAATAAATACCCTGGCCTTCCTCTCTTATCTCCATCTCATCCCTGCCAGGGTCTGCCACTCACCAAAAGCTAGGAAGGAAGGAAGCCCATTGACAATAAAGGTCAGTCTCCTGCAGCACAGAGAAGGGTGAAGAAGGATAGAGAGTGGACCTGGAGGGTTAAACGGAACACATCCAGTGCACATTGATCCCTCAATTTAAAAGCTGTCCTTCGACCCCCAGAATGACTGTCAGGTCCCACTCTGGTTGACGTGAGAATGAGCTAGCTTGAAAGAAGAGCATGAGCCCCCTCTTCTCCCAGCAGGAGAGCTTTTTCCAAACTCATCTTCCCATAGTACTGGTGGCTTCATTCCCCCAGGTCCCTCAAAGTCACCAAATTCTGAGCATCTTGTTTCCCTACAAAATTCCTATACTCATTTGGCAACCAAATCCAGACTTCCTGGCTTCCCCACTGACAGGGTCACTTTCACTTTTGCTCCATAAGAAAGGGGACCCACCTGCACTCGAATGTTTATAGCAGCACAATTCACAATCACAAAGATGTGGAAATAACCCAAGTGCCCATCAATACATGAGTGGATTAATAAAATGTGGTATATGTATACCATGGAGTACTATTCAGCTATAAGAAACAATGGTGATCTAGCACCTCTTGTATTTTCCTGGATAGAGCTGGAACCATTCTACTAAGTGAAGTATCTCAAGAATGGAAAAACAAGCACCACATGTACTCACCAGCAAATTGGTTTTAACTGATCAACACCTAAGTGCATATATAGGAATAACATTTATTGGGTGTCGGGCAGGTGGTGGGGGAGGGGATGGGTATATACATATACAATGTGTGCGATGTGCACTGTCTTGGAGATGGACACAGTTAAAGCTCTGACTCCGGGGCGGGGGGTGGGGAAGGAGGGGAAGGTAACACATGTAACCTAAACATTTGTACCCCCATAATATGCTGAAATAAAAAAATATATATATAAAAAAATTAAACCAAATAATCGTGCATGCCAATTTCTGGGGGGGGAGGGGCAGTGGAATGAAGTGCAGATCGTTTTTATTTTATTTATTTATTTTCGTATGGATTTATTTTATTATAATGCTATAATCACTTGGTATACTCAGCCATAGAAGGCCTGGGCACAAAAAATCTGAAATACATTTTAACATTACTTTTACTGCAGTTTTTATTTTTATTTATTTTTTATTTCAGCATATTATGGGGGTACAAATGTTAACGTTACGTATATTGCCCATGCCCCCCCGCCCCCCTCGAGTCAGAGCAGATTAAAATGGCATGCTTTGATAACTGCAGTGTGAGGCTTCAGACCCAGTCTACTGTGGAAATAAGTATCTTCACTCTGGCAAAGAACCCTTAGCTGTGGCGTTAAATCCCTCAGTGAAAGTAGCATGAATGCAGAGGCAACATGTTAAAAGCAGGAGGAAAAAAGGGCACCGATCTGAGATC
>CAUYPO010063735.1:0-16377 GCA_963574435.1 Cheirogaleus major | reverse complement strand
ATAACTTGGGATATATATAGTTATATTCACATACATTTACACACGTGTGTGTCTATACACATATACGTACATATACCTCTTTTTCCTGTGAGGACACTGTTCTCCAAATTGGATGAAAGACACCTTTTATTTAGACACCTCCCTTTGAACCTGGGGGTAAAAGGATACTCTAATAAACTCTTGTTTTTACTTAATGGGCTTGTTTCCTTTTTATTTCCCAATTTTTTTTTTTTTTTTTGAGACAGTCTCACTCTGTTGCCCTGGGCTACAGAGTGCCGTGGCATCAGCCTAGCTCACAGCAACCTCAAACTCCTGGGCTCAAGCAATCCTTCTGCCTCAGCCTCCCGAATTGGGACTACAGGCATGCGCCACCATGCCTGGCTAATTTTTTTTTCTATATACTTTTAGTTGGCCAATTAATTTGTTTCTATTTTTAGTAGAGACGGGGTCTTGCTCTTGCTCAGGCTGGTCTCAAACTCCTGACCTTGAGCGATCCTCCCACCTCGGCCTCCCAGAGTGCTAGGATTACAGGCATGAGCCACCGTGCCTGGCTGAAATATTAACTTTTTAATTCTTATAACAACACTATGAGGTAGGTATTATTACCTTCATTCTACAGATGAGGAAACTGAGGCACAAGACCGTTAAGTTGCCCAAGGTCACATAGCAAATAAATAGGGGAGTTAAAATTTGAACACAGTCTATATCCTTCAACCATATCTGTGTTTAATACTCTCTGCCTTGGGGTAATATTATATGCCTTGCCAGTTTGAATGATTGTAATGAAGACTATGATAGATATGGGTGAACTTTGTAAATAACAAAATATTGAATGAATAAGGGAAATGAGTTTCTTGATTTATACTAAAAGTGTTATATAAATATGTGTCATGACAATGACTAAAAAGAGCATTATAAACACCATACTTTAGAGAAATTTGATGATTATCATCAAAATACTTTTTAAACCCTGATTTTAAGTTACTGAGAGACTACTATTCTTATTTTCTTTTCCATCAAAGGAAGGCAAAAAATGAAAAAAACTGTTTAACATATGCCACCTCTGGAGTGTGGTCCCACAGTCATTTTTCTGCAAGGATCAAGTCTACTTGTGAGCAGCTGTTTAGAGCAGATGAACTTCCAAAAATGGCTCTGGGGAGAAAAAAGCAAACGGGCAGCTGCTTGACCTTTTTCCAAATAAAAAAAGAAACCCTGATCAGTTGATCTTGATTGGCATGTTCAGAGTCAAAGAGCTTTAGATCAGTTTTTAGAACAAACCAGCAGTGATGATTGCTCACTACTCATTAACACTATGTCACAGATTTTCTGGTGGGTCTGATGTGTGTTTCCATTTTAACTCCATTAACACAGTCAGCTTGGACAGCATGTGTTGGTGCTGTGCCAATGGTGACCTACAGGGAAAAGGAAAGTGTTTCTTAAGTGTTTCTGCCGATCACTCGTGTCAGAATTACCTGGAAGGGTTGAATCTTGTAGGTTTGTGGGACCTAACTTGGAGCTACTGATTCAGAATCTCTGGAAGGGGATTCTAAAGAACACAGTCTGAGTAGCATGGAGGTGAAACACTGGTCTTTTACAGCATCATAGAGGATGGGAATGGCTCTAGAACTTAATTTGTCCATTCCCTAGAGATTCCAGAATCTCTTTTTTCTTCTGGTTATGATCAATTAATTGATGTTTGTAACTGCATAGGGAATGGAAATTGAGTTGCATTGGAATCTGTTTTGGCTCAGTTTATATCAGTGATTTCAATTCCACTTCTTATGCCTGTAGGAAGGAAAAAAAGAAATACATTTTCTGGATGACCAACACTTGAATTGCTTAAGAATGATAAAAATAAGCCCCGAAGAGTGGCGGTTAAAGAGATGATATATTAGGTAGGGATTTAGTCGACACCTGAATAATGGCAGCTGTTCCCCAGAAATTTTTTCAAACTTTGTAACAGCTGCTTAATATAGCAGGGAAATGTTTCTTTTTAAAGCCCTGTTAGGAGGTGCTGGTACAGGTAAGTGTGTCCTCTTTGACATCTCAGAACATTTTTGTATGTCATTCATTATATCTGCATAATCATGATTTTAAAAAGCTATCGGTAGCTATCTCTTATAATCATATAACGCCCATGCTGCTGCCAGAGCAACCACTTATTGTAAACCAGGGAGCACTTGTAGGAGGTGTTTGGGGTCCATTCATTTGTCTAAGAACATATATAAGTTATAATTATTATCCAAGAGGTATATTGTATACAATATTACAAGTCAAGTCTGACACTAACCATAAGAGTTAGCATTGACTCCACAGGTTAAGGACACAGTCCCCAACAAGACTGCATTCATTTCAGATGCCAGCTGCAAGTTCAGTGGTCTCTAGACCATTTTCATTTATGATGATGTAATTACAAATTCTGGAGGTGGGGTTTCCCATGACCCTCTCAGGTTAGATAGTTTGTGAGAACAACTGATAGAACTCAGTAAAGTACTATATTTAGAATTATAATTTTATCATAAAGGATACAATTCAGGACCAGCCAAATGAAGAGACACATAGGGTGAGGTCTGGGAGGCTCTTGAAATGGAGGTCTATGTCCTCTCCCCATCAGTGCATGTCACCCTCTTGGCACATCAGTATGTTCCAGCTCACCTGAGTCTCATGGCCAAGAGAAAATTGAGGTCCAGAAGTGAAGGGAATTCCCCAAGTCAATACCTACTAATCAGCAGACGTGGAACTTATCTAAGGACTTCAGATGTGGGACTGGGGTGGAAAATTTCTTACGAGATCTACATATCTATGTGGGAAACCATGGAGATTGGAGGGAACACACATGAATGTGTGTGCACAAACATGTGCATATTAAGGGGCTTATAGTTGAGAATATTTGGCATCTGCTATTTACCTTACTTGTACCAGGGCTGCCATAGGGTTAACAAAGGGCTATTTAGACCACTGTTGGGGGAAATTACTAAACATCAAACTTGGAATGTTTGTCACCATCTCTCCCAGCCTCAGGAAAGCTTGTTATAACAGAGAAATTCAGAGTCTGTGTTCTGACTCTCTCGGACTCAGTCAACCAATGAGAAAATGATGAGAAAATAGTCATACCTTTCACTGTTTTAACTTCTCCATTTTTACAAAAAGGGTGAGGGGAGAAGAATAGCATCATAGTCTGACACTATGGAATGTCTATAAAACATTGTAAGTCTTTTTCTTTGAGGCACAAATACAAAAAAATGTAAAGAAAATAAATACAATCAGCATATAGTGGCCTTGGGCATGTCTCTTTTCCTCTTCTTCTTGATGTAGAGGTTCATTGACTAGATGGTTTTCATGACCCCAGCCACCTTTTATAGTGAATATCTGGGTAGTCACCATTGCTCCCTGCATTCCTACCCGCAAAGCAAGGATAGAGCTATTTACTTAAAATAAAAGCAAGATTTGGGTAATACTTGAGAAGAAAAAGAGAAAACCTAAAAGAAATGACTTCCAGCTAGCTTACTTTTTTCTCCTTCATGCATTTTCTTTATTCATTTCCAAATCCCTCTGGTCAAGAAGAAGCTTTATAAAGTAGGTGTCCACTACCTTGTCTTTTCCAGAGAAAAGGAAAGGGAAGATGGGGGCCTCATTCTAGCCCCTCTTCTCTTGAAGGTATCATGTACTCCTTGTCTTCAGCTGACTCTTACATTCCCATGACTTGTATCTCTCCAGTCTAGAACTTTCTCCTGAACTTTATATCCAAAGTATCTCAAATGCTACTAACTCAGATGGAGCTCTTTATCTTCTCCCTCATCATTCTCTCTCCCTATTTTTCTCAACTTGCCAAATGGCACCACGATCCACATAGGCACTCAGTGCAGTATCTTAGAGTCATCCTGAAGGCACCTCTCTTCACCAAGTCCAACTCCATGTTTCCCCTTTTAGCATCTCTAGTTTAAATTATGATGTCCCTCTGTTTCTGCTGTCTCAGGTCGAATACTCCTCACCTCTTACCTTGTCCTCTTCGATGGAAGCCTACCTGGCCCTCCTTCTGACCCTCTATTGTTTATAATAAGACACAGAGTCTATACTCTGTGTTATATTGAGCCATTTGGCTTGCAGTCACAAACAGTATTGAATGAATGATATGTTTATGAGTGTATTCTTGAGCTGACGACATTATTGAACAACAGAACAACTTGAGGATATGTTCAGCTGAACCGAGCACCAGGTCCTTATTAAATGTCTTCATGTAAATAAATTATTTAGCCTTAATTTAGGGAAACCTCCAAAATTCCCATTCTGTAATCCTGGTATCTCATGAGCCTGGTTTTTAAATGTATGGATGCTTTTGTTTATTATTATGGGTCTAGCATCAACTACCTGGCCAATAGTAGTACGTGCTTAAGTTCTTGTGGACTGAATGAATGCAAGAATAGACTTGAGAGCTAGGAAGACCCTCAGAGAAAATGTAATAGAATCTATTCATTTGTAAATGTAGATGCTACGGTTAGAGGAGAGGAAGCAAGTCACATTGTGAACCAGAGCTTTTCTGGTTGGGCTGTTCTTATGCCTCTCACGTCCGCTATCTGGTTTGCTGCTGTGCAATTGCTGGTCTTTTCTGTTGTTGAGAGTTTTCTCCTGTCTGCACCAGACCTCACCTCACAGTCTGACCTCTTTGGCTTTCACCATGTAATGACCTAAATAACCCCCACAATAACCTTTTCTTCATTTTCTCTTTCTATCACCACCTCCCAACCAAAGGCCACCTCCTCCTGCTTTCCTGCCTGAGTCCATTGGGTTTAT
The DNA here is from genome assembly GCA_963574435.1 of Cheirogaleus major. Taxonomy (NCBI): domain Eukaryota; kingdom Metazoa; phylum Chordata; class Mammalia; order Primates; family Cheirogaleidae; genus Cheirogaleus; species Cheirogaleus major. Next base: position 11,586 of record CAUYPO010063735.1, on the reverse strand, counting down.
AGCTCCTCCAGCTCCTTTAACCTCTTCCACCTGGGCCCTGGGCATAGTCCCTTATCCCTCTTGCACCATTTCCTTCTGCAGCAGTCATCTTATTTTGCACCTGGTATGGCATGAGTCTTAATCACTCCCCACTTCCTCTAATTCTTTGTTCAAATTAAGATTTAGAACAGGGATTCTGACTTCCAGATTTTGCTGAGGATCCTACAAAATTCTTCCCCTGTCCCTGCTATATCTGTTTCTGCCTTTTAAAAACTGCTTTCTTAGCATTGAAGGAATGGGACACATGGAGTAAGCTATTTTTTCTAGTGAAGGAAAAAGCCCTCAGAATAGAAATCTTTCACCAACATGGGAGCCAGAGAAAATGTTTGTTTTTGTTGTTTGCAACTTTTAAAATGGATGTTTTACTAGCATGCATGCACCTGGTGCCAAGGGGAATATGGGAGAGATTTTGTGCTTCTCCAGCTCAGGAAGAATTACTCTCTTCTGGCCCACCACTCTGAAATGTAACTCCTTAGTCTCCAACGTCTGAAGCCCCTTGGCCTGTTCATCTGGCCCCACGATATTGCACCGCTGTATGGAGAAGCCACAAAAAGCAGCTGTGATGATCTAGAAGCTTTAGAACAATAAGGTGTTGGGCCTTTGGCTGTGTGTGATCCCTGGGTGGTGGTGGTGATGGGGCTCTAGGGCTTCCCTGTAGGACAAGGTGAATCCAAACCTCTTTATGATCTGAAGATGAAGCTGAGCTGCTTCTGTCTGGGGTCATCCAAAGTTTCTGCTTACCTTCCTGTGACCCGCTTTGTACATCTTTGCACCCTAGCCTTACCCAGCTGTTTATATTACCTGTCTAATCTGACTTCCATGCCTCCTTAATTTGCTCCATACCCTTACTTCACCAGGGAGCTTCTTACTTATCTACTAGTTTCTTTCTTACTTAAAATACTGTTCTCCAAAGCTGGGACCTAGAGAGGTGATTCTCAAAAGTGTGGTCCCCAAACCTTCATCATTAACCTTACCAGGGATTGTGTTGAGAATGAAAATTCCCAGGCCCTATCCTAGACCTCCTGAAGCAGAAACTCTGGGGTGGGTCCAGCAATCTGTATTTTAGCAAGCCCTCCAGGGGATTCTAAAGCATATTGAAGTTTGGGAACCATGCTCTAGAGTGAATTCCAGGTCCTCCACATTTCCCAGTGAGCACTGCCAAAGGTCCCATTATAGTGGACCTTACATAAGATAAGGTGGGCCTGGGCTGGCTCTCAGGAAGACCATGGACTCTGCTATGGCACTGATCCTATTTTAATTCATTCCATAAATGTTCAAGGAGAAAACCTTACTAAATGCAAGGGAATATGGTGGGCTTCAGGGAACTTTAGAAATAACTCAGATATGAATTTTGCACATATATAAATGGTGAGGAAAGGAAGGAGGTTTAAGATACACAAACGAGTGTAAGGAGGAAATTGTTGAATGACCTATGAGGAACTGAGAAGTTGAGTGCGGGGAGAGAGTGTTTCTTGGTTAAGTCATAAGAACATGAATAGTTTGAGTCTTTCAACAACAATCATTAAATGCAGGTGACAAAGCTGAGAAAGGAATTATTCATGACTTCAAAAGTTCACAGTGGGGAGTGACAACAATGGTTGCTCCCAGTGCCAGAAACAGATGAGGTTGGTGGTTAAAAGTGTAAGCTCTGCAGACAGCCTGACTGCACATTCTGGGCCTGCCATTTACTGGCTATGTGAGTCTGAGTAATTTACTTAACCAGCCAGTCTCCCTCATCTGTAAAGCAGGAATAATAAAAAGTACCTATCTCACAAGGTTTTTGTGAATAATGGATAAAAAGAATTTGGAACATTTAGCCTGTCACATAGTAAGAGCTCATCTTAAGTAGACCTTAGCTATTATTTTGTCATTAAATATTGTGATAGCAACTTGTATAATTGAAAACCCACAAGTGGGATCTACATTGCATAATTGTTCTTATGATATTTTGCTCATAATGAAGTAGCTTTAGAAAGCATTTAGACAGTTAGCCCAGCTGGGCTCAGTGGAATTATTTTGAATTGGTCAAGGATATACTGTCAGGACTTAATCTAGAAATGATTCTAGTGTTTCCTCTTTTGGCGAATGATTTCTCAGTCAGCCTACTCTAAATTTACAGGTTAGTGCTGCTAATTCAGAATTTCTGATGCCAGGCACTCCCCTTTGGGTATAACCTCTGTATGAGATGGAAAGCCTGCCTGAAGCTGTCTTTAACATCATCCACAGGCCTCTGGGTGGGACAACTTGCATTGAAAAGTATAAAGAGGGAGTGAGGTTACATTGTACCCATTGATGCCAAAGCATTCTGCTTAGGCACAGACCACATGGCATTTTTTCAATTTCCAGTTTTGGAGTTTCCTATTCTTTGGTGTCATTTGTATCTTTCTGTTAGAGGAAAAAGGAAAAGACAATATAATTGAACTAGTTAGTAAAATGATTAAAATATTATTCATGTTAAAACAATTAGAAATTCATCTCAAAGACAAGGGAATTTTCTTTATGTGAATGCATAAAATGCCTTGAGCTCAAACTCTGAGAGCATCACACTATGCCCCGGAGTTTGCTTAATCCACCTCCAGAGTTTCTCTCTGGTCTACTCATCTGCAGAGGTGAGATAACAGTGAAGAGGAGAGGTGAGGTCACCTCAACCCTGAAGTTCACCAGTTATTATAACTGCTGGGCTCTGTTTTGCCTACAGAACTAGGCTCAGTCAACTCTTAGCGTGGGAGTTCGGGGAGTTGATTGCTTAGATGGTTATAGTTTGAAAGGTGAGGAATGAGTGAGGCTACTGTTTGGCATACTCTCTTTGGAGTGTGTGTGAGGTTATGGACTTTTCACACTACGTAAAGTCAAGCCATCTTTGTGGCACCTGTCTAGGCTGGAATGAGAAAGACAGTCACTGTGGAATGAACAAATCCAGACTGCAGATGAAGGGCTTATTAAACACTGAAAAAACACCGTCTCTATCCAAAATTCATTGTATTAGTTTGCAAGGGTTTCTGTAACAAAATACCGACATGTGCCCCATAACAATTTTTCACCCAAAGATGGACCTCATATATGGCAGTGGTCCTGTCAGATTATAATACTGTAATTTTACTGTACCTTTTCTATGCTTAGATACACAAATACTTACCATTGTGTTACAATTGTCTACAGCATTCAGTATAGTAACATGCAGTGCAGGTTTGTAGCCTAGTAGCAATAGGCTATATCGTATAGCCTAGATGTGGGGTAGGCTATACCATCTAGGTATGTGTAAGTACACTCCATGATGTTTGACAAAATTGCCTAAAGATGCATTTCTCAGAACATATCCCTGTCTTTAAGCAACATCTGACTGTACCACAGATTGAATGGCTTAAACAACAGCAATGTATTATCTAACAGTTCTGGAGGCTAGAAGTCCGAGATTGAGATATGAGCAGGGTTAGTTCCTTTGAGGGCTTTGAGGGAAAATCTGTTCCATGATTCTCCCCTAGCTCCAGGTGGTTGGTTGGCAATCTTTGCCAGTCCTTGGGCCCAACTCTGCCTTTATCTTCACAAGGTGTTCTCCAAGCATGCATTTCTGCATCCAAATATCCCTTTTCTATGAGGACACACCAATCATATTGGATTAGGGTCCCCTCTAATGACCTCATTTTAATTTCATTACCTTTGTAATGAACCTATCTCCAAATATGGTTACATTTTGAGTTATTGAAGGTTAGGACTTTAACATGTGAATTTTGGGGAGACACAGTGCACCCCACAAACTCACATGTAATAAATCCACTCTACTGTTGCTTCTCTGTCCGAGGACTGTCCCAGGTCTGGCCAATGCTCAGGCTGTCCATGGGCTTCCGTCCTCTCCTGCTTTTCCTTACCACTTACTCTCTCTCCAGGACTGTCTACAGAGTAATACTGGTTTCTGCAGTTCCCTATTTCCTTTCTGCTCCTAAAGACAAATACTCAGGCCCTGTCCATTTTTAGGATAAAACCACTGATCACACTTGTAGGCAGATGGTGATAAAAAGCATGAAAACATGAATAAGCTGCAAAGCTTAAGAAAGGATTTGATGCTCTTACAAAGGCCTTGGTCTATACTTCTTTACACTTTTGCTGTGACAGTAACTGTAAATCCTACTTGGTATCTCTGCATTTATGGCTGAGGCTGGGACACACCACGGTTCTCCCTTTCCTTAGACCACAGCTTCTCCTTTGGGAAAAAGGTTTCATGGAAGTCTTGTCCTCCCTCAACCAAGGCTGAGTAATAGGCTGTACCTTTCCTTGAATGAGTAATTTGCATCTTTGACAATTTCCAGACTGGAGAATATTTACTTGATTGGAACTTTTATTCATCTAACTGCGTATATTTTATTATTATTATTATCATTAAAATTTTTAGCAGTGGAAAGCAATTTAGGAATCACAAAATTTAGTACCCTGCACTCTCCTTGTATAGCTGAAGAAAACAAGTGCTCAGAGATTAGTAACTGTCCTGTGATTACTGAGTATGGGCTTAATGTAGGTCTCTAGGCTCATGATTTCTTCAGAATATGCTATTCATAGTCATTTATTTATCATTTTGTTTTAACACAATATATTAGATATATTGAGTATTTGCTAATGAACAATGAAATTCTGGATGGATTGCATAGTTTCTAAATATGTATCACAAGAGCTGAGACTCTGGATTGCATGCCTTTTGCTTCCATTAGTTCCATACTGGATTACAGGAGCCAGACTTTGGCATCAGCACTTTTAACATTCGAGGTGGTTTGATGAGTTGCAAAGCAACTGACCCATCTGTGATATGTTATAATTTGTCACAAAGATAATAACTACCACGTGGGTTGTTCTAGGAATTAAATGAGACAGGATACAAAAAATTGTGAGCATGAATGGGGATCCCTTGGGCTGCAGATTTGGACGTAGGAGTAATCACTTAGTGGGAGAGCCTAGTCATATAACACCAGCATTGCCATTTGAATGAACTGGAGTCAAGAATCGGGTGATTTGGAAAGGTCTTTGGATATAGCTTTTATGAATGTAGATGGTTTATTATAATACTTAACTAATACATCTCTGTGTATAGCGTCCTTTACATTTTTCTTACAGACAGGCTTCTTTGTGGTTGCCCCCTTTCTGGGGCTGGTCAAGGCAATCTGCAGGCACAAGCATGTTACCTGCAGAGAGTAAATCAGTGAGGAGAGCACCTCTTCATGTTTAGGAGGAGGCCCGGGAGGTGGCTCAACTGGATTTGCTCATGCGATGAACAAAAACTGCCTTTCTGAGGCCGGGCACGGTTGCTCATGCCTGTAATCCTAGAACTTTGGGAGGCTGAGGAGGGAGGATTGCCTGAGGCCAGGACTTCAAGAGTAGCCTGAGCAAAAGTGAGACGCTGTCTCTATAAAAAATAGGAAAATTAGCCAGGCGTGGTGGTGCCCACCTGTAGTTCCAGCTACTTGACAGGCTGAAGCAGGAGGATCACCTGAGTCCAGGAGTTTGAGGTTGCAATGAGCTACGATGATGCCACTGCACTCTAATCTGGGTGACAGAATGAGACCCTGTCTAAACTCATCCCCCTCCAAAAAATCCCTGCTCTTTTAATCTTTAATTTTCTCTCAAAGCCTGGTTCCAATGCTGTCTTCTCCCAGTAAGAGCTTTCAACTTGAAATGATTGCTTATTCCTCTAAACCACTGCAGCTGTACCTCTCTTATGTAGTTCTTTTGTATTGTACTCTATGCCTTATTTTGTTCTCCATCTCCCAACATGCCTTGCACAGAATCTGGTGCATAGTAGGAACCTATGAGACAGGCACTGAAATTGAGTTGCCTGGGGAGATAAGGTGTGTGAACTCAGTGGATCAGGCCAGCCCTTTACTCTTCGTGGTATACTTACAACTGTTCTCATTAGTGCCAAGGGTTCCAAAATCTTTGTACCTTGGTTGCATATTTCTATGGCCTTGATAAATTCCTTGGCAGCAGAGAAGTTCAGCAACTGAAACGTCCATGGAATTTTAAGCGAATTTGTTAATAAAGGGGATAGAAAGTAGCCCACACAACTCCTGTGCTCTTTTTCTTTTAAAGAAGCTTGTTTGTATTATCACTTCAACAGTTTAGTAAATAACTGTGCCTTTTCACTGATCTGTCCTCTTTTGCTTGCAGTGGTAAAATGTGATGATTAGTCATGGGTAAAAGCTGTATGCATATTTCCAAGCTGCATGGCAGTATGTATGCAGGAATTTGAAGTAAATAGAGATGAGTGCAAGGGTACCAAGTTAGAACGACAATTTTGGTATGTGCTCATTTTCTTGGTATTTTCAAGTTTGTTCATACCGAACTTAAAGCTAAAAAAGAACATTCTGATGCTGTAATGATTTATTTATTTTTGGCAGCAAAATAAAATAGGCAGCACCTATTTTTTTATTAAAAAATCTTTTATAAATAATCCAAAGTTTCCCTTAATGTAGTCAGCATACAACATATGTATTGGAGGGGTTGCCTCTCTTTATCACCCTCTCCCACAGATTCCAGGCTCTTTTCATAACTGTCGGGCTCTAGGGAACACAGAAAACATCTGCATTTCTGTCATTTCTGCATTATTTTCTGTCATTATCATCTACTGCAGTTTATTGTAGAAGACCATTGGACTGGAAGTCAGCAGAGCTAAATTCTAATCCTAGCTTGGCTATCAATTTGCTTTGACACTGAGTAAACCATATTCTTTCCCTGGGTCTCAGTTTCTTCATCAGTGATATAAAGAAATTTGTCAATATGAATTTCTTGCTATGTTGATCTAAAGGATTAATAGTTTTATTTCACTCTAGTTTATAATGAAAAGTTATTTATTCTTTTAAAATTAACTTAAAATCACATGATTTTAGCAATGAGCATGGATGGGCTCAGTTAGCTTCAGATTTCTTAGATGATATTGGAAATCCTTTTTCTTTTTTCTTTTTTTGTGTTGTCCAAGAACCACAAGATGCTTTACTGAATGCCTCCACTTCCTAACAGCCTTCAGCTTCTCACGTAACTAGAAGAGTATTTCCAGGGTGTAAAGAGCTATCCTATGTCTCATCTCATATTATCTTTATGGAAAGTGTGTGAGGTATCACAGAAGACATTTCGTATCCATCTTACGGTGGAAGAAAGGGCTGAAGCCCCCAGACTTGCCTCCAAACACACAGCTGGTAAGTGTGTAAGTGATGGGTACACCTGCCTACTTGTCCAATGTTTCTACCAACTATTGGGTTAATTTTGACTGCCAAAAAACTGGTGATTAGAGAATCTAACCATTTCCTGGCATTTCCATTGAAAGCCCCACTAACTTTTCATCTTTAGTAATTTATTTCTTTGTATCTTGTTTTCCTAATCCAGAAGAAATGGTAATTGGAATATAATCTCTAAGAAGTCTCTTAGCAGTTCACCTGGTCACCTGACCTCCACTTCTGTGTCCTGCAATACATCTTTAACTAGAAGTATTTTTTTTCCTAGAGCACAAACAATTATCACATCTCTCTCTTTTAATGTTTTCCCCTGTCTTCTTGGAAGCTCTGTAGGGTAATCTAAATTCCTTTACTTGGTTTATAAAACCACTCATAACCTGGTCTTTGCCTTCCTCAACAGCCCTCTCTCTTTCCATGCCCTTCATTTATTTGTTTAAAACCTATTTTCACACTCACGATATTCCAGTTTTCATGCTAGGATGGGGATGAAAGCTTATAAATATGATAGACCTATGTGAAGCCTTGTATGAGATAACCAGCAACAATCTAGCTGAGGCAAGTCAGTGTCTAGCTGAGCTTGACACTGCTCAGCCCAGGTTGTCTTCCCATTCTATCCATCTTCCCTCTATGTGGAAAACACCCATTCAGCTTTAAAATTCAATCTCTATCACTTTTATGAAGCCTCTCCTTGAGACTCAAGCAGAATCATAGTACATTATCCTTTTTCACCCATTGCAGTTTGTATCTACATCCATGATAGCATAAATAATGCTTTAACCATTCTCACTGGTGTTCAAGACTGGAGACTTATTGAGGTAGGAAACTTAATAAACATTCACTCAGTGTTTTCACAGTTGATGAGTCAAAGTACTGCACAATCAACACACCTTTGCCCAGAAACACAAATCAATGTATTGTACTTATAATATTTTTCAGAAAGATTGATCTGCCTGTAGATATATCCCAATGGATGCACATAAATCATATTTTTGTATGTCATATATTATTTACATCATTATTATTATTTAAAAAATATTATGGTTGTTAAAGATTGTTCATATGTTATCAGTTCTTAAATTTTTTGGTCTCAGGAGATCTACACACTTCAAAATTCTTGAGGATTTTAATGAGCTTTTGTTTATGGGAGTTATATCTACCAGTATTTACCTTATTAGAAATTAAAACTGAGAAATTTGAAAATAGCTATTTAAAAATAAGTAACAAAAATAAATGATTACATGCTACCATAAACAACAAAATATTATTAAAATAGCTGTATATTAAAAGTCCAGTCTCTCTCTCTCTCTCACACACACACACATACATATATATATAGTTAGAAAATGGAGGAATATTTTAATAGTTCTTTTAAATACTTGTGCATATTCTTCTTTAACACTACATCAAAACTCGACAAGTGATTGTTTCTTAAAAGTTAGATGCAAAAGGGAATTTGAAGTCATATCAATGATCTTTTTATACTCTTTCACACTGTTGTACCTGGTACTTTGAATTGATCTTTTAATCATGCATTATGTTTTGATACCATATGTTGATCATTTGGAAAATATTGGTTCACTGAGTCAGGCAGATCTTCCAAACGTTGATGCAGTTCATTATATGATGTCATCGCATGTCATGGAGCCTCTAGAAAACACATTATCATAAGAGAATGATAATGAAAAAGATAAATAACACTTTAATATTATTGCAGAAATAGTTTTTACCTTGTGAACTTCTTGTAAATGTTCCAAGAACACCCAGGATTCTCTGGACCACACTGTAAGAGCTGCTGCAATCTGTCAATCAGACTAATGTCAATGTTCAATTCTGGAAAATTCTCAGCCATTATTATAATAATGGCTGAGAATTCTATTTCTATCTTTGTCATTCTTTTCTATCTTTGTCATGATTTTCATTTTCTATCATAATGCAATATTCTGTTCCACCTTGTATACTATTTAGCTCATTTATTGAGATTTTTATTCTAATAATCATATTTCATTTTTTAAAATATTATCTTTTTTTATTTGCCTGCCTTTTCTTCTACTCTCAATTTCTGGAATTCCTGTTAGACATACTAGAGCATATTTCTCTGTTTTTTACATTTTTCATTTTTCTAATTTGCCTATTCTTATTTCCTAACTGCCCGTTCTTTCAGTTCTTATATCATGGTTCTTAATCTGTTGTTTTCTCTGAGGGTTTTAACCTTCTTTTTAAAAATTTATTATTCATATTTCTCAACTTTCTCTATTTCATGGATGTAAATTATCCTGTTTGTTGGGTCTGATTGCTTTAAGTCACATTTCTGGGCTTTTACATTGTGCTTTACAATTCTTATTTAAGATGTCGTTTTCTTTGGCCATTTCTCACTAGTCTTGTAAGGGAGTTTTGCAGTTTCCTAATTCTGGGGCCTACAGAATGCACAGTTCCAAACCAGGTCTGATGATAGCATTTCAGATTGAGTTTTCCCCTTTGGGGATAGTATAGTCCCAGGTCTTGTATCTGTGAACAGACCCAGATCCCATTTTCACGGGTATTTCTGTCTCTGCCCTCTGAGTGGCACATTTTTGGCCACAGACCTAGGAAAGTGGGAAAAACTTTTCCATCATCCTTTTGAAGGTGGGCAGTGCAATCCCAGCTTCTGGATTTACCTGGGGAGCCTCTCTCTGGCTCTCCCAGTGTGAAGTAGTCATATTTGTCCCCCGTTGTATATTCTCATGAAGAACCCTGACCCAGTGTTTATATCTGCTCCCAATCCCTTGTGGACTGGCAGCTTTGTTCCCATTTATTTCTGTGGCTTGCCTCACTATTTCTGCTATGCAGAAATTTTTTCATTCTTATGCTATTTTCAATTAGACATAATTTATTTTCTTATTTCTATTATTTATGCTATCAGTATTTTTCTGGGTTCAGAGTGGAAGAGGGAATTTTTGCGAGTGGAAGAGTGGTTCAGAGTGGAAGAGGGATAATGTGCTTTATCTGCCATTTCTATTCATTCATCCATGATGTGAAGATCCCAACATTTATGAAGCCAATTTCCCATTCTTGGACATTTAGATCTTTTCTAGTTCTTATTATTACAAACATCACAATGATAAACATCTTTACAGCTAAATATTTGCACATATCCATTATTATACCCCTAGATTACATTTTGAGAAATAAAACTGTTGATAATTTTTGCCTTTTCATTATATATGTCTGACCATGTTTTTCTTCCAGCTTAAAACCTTTCCTTGGCTTTTCGTTGCCTTCAGGATAAAGTGCTAACAACATAACATGATGTTATTAATAAAATGTGTCAATATGTAACTCCTACTAACCTCTTTAACCTCATATTCTATCACTCTTCTCCTTTCACCATACTTGCATTTCTGCTGACATGCTGTGCTCTCTCACTCCTCTGTGTCTTCACCTGTGCTGGCACCTCTACTAAGGATACTTCCTCCTCACCTCTTTGCGCAGCGATCTACTCATCCTTTAAAACTCTGTTCTAGGTAGGCCCTCTGTCGTGAAGCCCTCTGTGACCTTTCCAGACAGCTTTTCTCTCTTCTACGCTATTATAGTTCTTCTGTTAAAGCATTTACTACAGTTGTTTATGTGTTTGTTTCCACCACTAGATTGGGAAATCCTCAAAAAATTGTTATTTGAACCTTAGCACTTAGCAGAGTGCATGATACATAGAAGGCATTCACTCAATATATAATGAGTTAATGAATGATATGAAATAATGAGTTATGTCATGTTTAATTATTTATTTTTTTTCTTTTGCTTCCACATAATAAACTGGTTTTGGATGAAGGCTGTATCATGATATTCTTTCTTTCTATCTATATATCTTTTATCCATGTTGCATTCTTTTATCTCTAATCTGCTAATGCAGTATCAATCATATTGTTGGCACACTCTAAATATTTACTGTTTGATTGTCTGTTAGGCAAAATTACAGTATCAGTGAGATAGAAAAGAATTTATCGTGCAGTTCTGCTGCAGGTCATTCCACGCTAGACCATCAGGACATTTGTTTTGAATGCTCACCTTTGGTAAGCCTCTTTCCATTTCTTAGTTTTCTTAGGTGTAAACAAAGACTTCCCAACTTGAAGACCTCCAAGGCAGCTTCCAGCTCTTATAATAGTCTATTTTCTTGCAATTACAATCCTGTGTCTGATACCTAAAATAAGTGAGCCCATGTTTCATAATAGCACTTGTTTGTAATGTTTGTATATTTTTAGAGTGCTAAAATAGAAGTCATAAAACTTGTATTTATATTTTAACTTACATCTGGAAAAATGACTACACAAAGTGTTGGGAAGAAGGCTTTATTTATTTATTT
>CAUYPO010063732.1:0-13292 GCA_963574435.1 Cheirogaleus major | reverse complement strand
AGGGTCTTCAAAATATTAAAAATATAAAAGCTTTCCATATAACAAAAACATGTGTCCCCCCTTAATATTTTGAAATTTAAAAAATACATAATTACCGTATGACCCAGAATCCCACAAAGAAGTGAAAACAGGATCTTGAGGCGATATCTGTACACCCACGTGCACTGCAACACTATTCACAGTAGCCAGGAGGTGGAAGCAACCTAAATGTCCATTAATAGATGAATGGATAAAGAATATGTGGTATACACACACAATGGAATATTATTCAGCCTTAAAAAAGAAGGAAATCCTGTCATATGTTACAATATACATGAATGCTGAGGATAAGTAAAGTCAGTCAGTCACAAAAAGACAAATACTCCAAGATCCCACTTATAAAATGTATCGAAAGTAGTCAAACTCCGCAAGGTGTGGTTGTTCACATCTAAAATCTGGCATTTTGGGAGGCCGAGGCAGGAAGACTGCTTAAGGCTATGCGTTCAAGAACCAGCCTGGGTAGCATAGCAAGACGCTGTCTCTACAAAAAAAATTTTAAAAATTAACCCAGTGTGGTCGTGTGCACGTGTAGTCCTAGCTACTTGGTAGACTGAGTCAGTAGGATTGCTTGAGCCCAGGAGTTGGAGATTACAGTGAGCTATGATTGCACCACTGCACCCCAGCCTGGACAACAGAACGAAATCCTGTCTCTGATAGATAGATAGATAAATAAACAAATAAATAAAGTATTCAGACTCCTAGAAACAGAAAGAATGGGGGTTGCCAAGGGCTGAGGAGAGCATGAAAAGGAGAATTGTTGTTAAATGGGTATAGTTTCAGTTTTGTGAGATGAAAAAGTTCTAGAGATTTGTATATAGTATATATACTTAACACTACTGTATACTTACAAATGGTCAAGATGGTAAATTTTACATTATATGTTCTTTTACCACACACAAAAAAAAACAAAAATAGAGTTTTCGGTCCCATACCAAAACTACAAATCAGATCGTAAGAGAATTGGAATTTTAAACAAACTCCCCAGGTATTTTTGATAAGTGGGCAAATTCAGAAATCACTGGCTTCAAAAAAGTCTAAACTTTATTTTGGCACTTGAAGCCCTCCATGACCCCACCCCTATCTGACCCTCCATTCTCACCACTTGCTCCTCCTCAGGCCTCACTCTATGTGCCCTCTGGCCTCCCCCCAAAGGAGGTACTAGAGAAGCACTATGCAACTGAACTTGCTATGCTGATGGAAATGTTCTAGTACATCTACTCTATCCAATATAGTAGCTATAAGTCACATGTAGCTGAGTAGTTAAATGTGGCTACTGGCTACTGTATCAGACAACATAGGACTAGAGCAATAGTTAGGTCTGAAGAAGAAAAAGACAGGACATGGTAAAAACTCAAAACAACTCCATTTAACTTTTTTCTCACATATTATTGAAATGCATTCATACATTTAACAAATATTTATTGCTTACTATGTGCCAGGTATTGTTCTAGGTACTCGCTAAACAGCAGTGAACAGAACAAATATCCCTGCCTTCAAGAAGCTTATATTCTGACAAAGCAGACAAAAACATGTGCTGGGGAAAAGAATCCTTATTCAATAAATGGTGCTATCCAGAAAACCGATAGCCACATGTAGAAGACTGAAACAGGATCCGCACCTCATCAACTCACAGTGGATAACAGACTTAAACCTAAGGCGTGAAACTACAAGAAATCCAGAAGAAAATGCTGGAAAAATTCTTTAGACATTGGCCTAGGCAAAGAATTTGTGAAGAAGACCCCAAAGGCAATCACAGCAACAATAAAAATAAATAAACGGTACCTGATCAAATTAAAAAGCTTCTGCACAGCCAAAGAAACTATCATGAGAGCAAACAGACAACCTACAGAATGGAAGAAAATATTCGCATACTACACATCTGATAAAGGGCTGATAACTAGAATCTATATAGAACTCAAGAAAATCAACAAGAAAAAACCAAATCACCCTATTAAAAAGTGGGTAAAGGACATGAACAGAAAAGAATATAGACTAATGGCTAACAAATATAGGAAAAATGCTCAACATTTCTAATCATCAGGGAAATGCAAATCAAAACCATATCACTTACCTCCAGTGAGAATGGCCTTTATCAAAAAGTCTCAAAACAATAACTGTTGGCGGACAGGAACACTCATACACTGCTGGTAGGACTGCAGACTGGTACAACCTTTGTGGAAAGCAATATGGAGATACCTCAAAGAGATACAAGTAGAACTACCATTTGATCCAGCAATCCCATTACTGGGTATCTACCCAAGGAAAAAAAGACATTCTATAAAAAGGACATCTGCACTTGAATGTTTATAGCAGCACAATTCACAACTGCAAAGATGTGGAAACAACCCAAGTGCCCATCAATACATGAGTGGATTAATAAAATGTGGTATGTATATATACCAAGGAGTTCTACTCAGCCACAAAAAACAATGGTGATATAGCACCTCTTGTATTATCCTGGATAGAGCTAGAACCCATTCTACTAAGTGAAGTATCCCAAGAATGGAAAAACAAGCACCACATGTATTCACCATCAACTTGGCTTTAACTGATCAACACTTAAGTCCACATATAGTAGTAACATTCATTGAGTGTCAGTCAGATGGGAGGGGGAAGGAAGGGATGGGTATATACACACCTAATGGGTATGGTGCGCACTGTCTGGGGGATGGACACGCTTGAAGCTCTGACTTGAGTGGGGCAAGGGCAATATATGTAACCTAAACATTTGTATCCCTATAATATGCTGAAATAAAAAAAAATTAAAAAAGAAGAAGAAGAAGCAGCAGCAACAGCAGCAGCAGCAGCAGCGGCGGCGTATGCTCTAATGGGGCAGAATAGCACAGCAGTTAAAAGTAAGGACTCTGGAGCCAGAAAACTTAGGTTCAGATTCTGGTCCCCCTGTAACAACCTATGTATTTTTTGAAAATCACTTAACTCTTCATGCCTCAGTTTCTTCATCTATAAAATGGGGATGATAATTGTACTAACAGGGTTTCCATAAGGATTAAATTATTAACAGTTAACACACATAAAGTGCTTATTTAGAACAGTGCCCAACATATAAGAACTAGCTGTTACTATTATTATTTTATTTTGTTGTTGTTATGAGTAGGGAGGAAGACAACAAACAGCAAAAAGAAGGACAATTAGTAGTATGGGAGAAAAATAAAGCTGGGTAAGGACCCAGGGAGTGCCAGGACAGAAGTTACAATTTTTAAGAGGATAGTAAGGAAAGCCTCACCAAGAAGGTGCTACCTGAGAAAAGACCTAAAGAAGGAAAGACAGCAAGCCAGCGGGCATCTAGAAAAGAACAGAATCCCCTTGTGAGGTACTTGGTATTGTTAACACCATTTTGGGAGAACTGAGGTTCAGACTAAGGAACCTGTCTAGGGTCACATGGCTAATAAATGGCTGAACCTGGACTCAAATACAGAACTGGTCTGATTCCAATCCCTTCTCTATTATGAGACCCTGTTTGATATCCATTCCTTTCAGCAGTGAACCAAGACCAAAGGACCCTTTTCACATCAGCTTTCCCTTCTGGCACTGACATTTATAGATTCAATATGACTACACAAGATCTCTGGGTTAATGGGTTAACCAAAGGAGTTAAAGGCCACTGACCCACCTGCTCACTCTCACATGCACTCTCACTCACCAATTTCTAAGCAGTTTCACACCAGGGCCTCTATGTTAACTATAGATGGTGCATAGAAAACAGGCATTTATCAAGACCAACAAGCCTCAAACACCAGGAAGAAGAGGTAAATTATACATCAGAAAGAAAGGGCACTACTTCCAACCGGGCCTTTGAGGGGAAAAGCTCTGCTAAATGTGACTGTGGGGAAAATATGATCAAAAGTTAGGTTCAACCTACTGGACCTGTTCTCATCAAACCTTGGTACACAAGACCTATAGAAATGAGGAGAGAAAAAAAACCCTCCATATCCTTACTTTATCTTTAAAGAAGCCAGTGATTCAAAATACTTTCAACAATATTTTCTCTGTGTATTTTATCTGTGCTGATGAAATCCCTGTGAAAATACTGGAAATCTATTCCAGAGAATCACCAACGTTTGCCAGGAGCAGTGGATTCTACTTTTCCTCTACAACTTACTAGAAAAGTCACTTAATGTAGAAAGATTGAGGTAAAAGGAAAAAAAAAAGTCACTTCAGCTTTCTGGGCCCAGTTCTCCCATCAGTTAGAAGCAGAGGATAGACTAAGACTAGATATTCTTTAAAGGTCCTCATCTTTAGCCCTCCATAGCATACTACATTAATATAATAATACATATTATAGATTATATATTTCATATAATATATAATAATGAAACAGTATCCCTGCACTTTCAGACTCAGACCCAAAATCTATTTGCTCAATAAACATTTACCGAGTACTAACAGTAAGCTAGGCATTGAAAACACAAATACATTACATGGTAAATTCATGAAGTTTCATATATATTGCTTTTCCCACTTATATATATAAACATTTCAGAGTTATATTCCTACTTAAAACAACATGTGGCTCCAAGATTGTGTAATTTTTTTTTAATCACACTTAGGAGTTATACTTAACAACCCTCAAAAAAAAAAAAAAGCCCACAACAAAACTCTCCCTATTAAAACATGGCTCACACTGATATTTCCCATCTTTAAATCACTCACAGCCTGAACTACTCATTTAGAGTTGTTTTCCCTACAAACTGTATAGTGGGAACACATCTAATTGTTTACACGATTTTTTCTTACAATCAACTACTAGTTCCTTAAGAACATGTTCAATATCTTATTTTTCTTCACCTCCCCAGTAAGACCTTTTTATAATTTATTTATAATCCATACCAAGACTAATCCAAAAGAATGTGAAGTGGTTCATCTTATTATAATATAAAAATAAGACAGGTAAAGATAAAAATGAATAAAACACATCTGGGACAAAGTCAACTTTAAATCAAATGATCAGGCCAAGTGTGGTGGCTCATGCCTGTAATACTAGCACTCTGGGAGGCTGAGGTGGGAGGATCGCTTGAGGTCAGGAGTTCGAGATCAGCCTGAGCAAGTGTGAGACCCTGTGTCTACGAAAAATAGGAAAATTAGCCATGTGCACACCTGTAGTCCCAGGTACTTGAGTGACTGAGGCAGGAGTATCACTTGAGCCCAGGAGTTTGAGGTTGCTGCAAGCTATGATAATGTCACTGCACTCTACCGGTGGTGACAGAACAAGACTGTTTCAAAAAAAAAAAAAAAAAGACAAGACAGAAGAAAATATACTCAAAAAGCCAATGTAGTATGATCACCAATGGGAACTTATTTCACGTACATAGGTTGAGTAAGCCGTTTTGTGTATAGTCACCGATATAATTATATGTTTTATAGCATTATGAAGTATGTACATGAAGAGTGTCAAGAAAAGGCTGATCTGTGTTCCATGTACAGAGTCCTAAAATAACAGAACCAGAAGAGCCTTTAGAGATTAACCAGTCCAGCATCACTATTATTATGGATGCAGGAACTAAGGACCAGAGACAGAAATAAGCTTATCTGTAATCACACAAGCAAGTCAAGGAGCAGAGCTGGAATGAGAGAACTCAGGACTAGGCTGATTGTAGCCTTCAGTATAATGTGTCCACAATATAGGAAGGGAATCTGTTAAAAACTTTATTTATTTTTTTGAGGGGGGGGCCAAACCACATGGCTTTATTATACACTCGTGGACGAGGTTCTGGGGCCCCAAGAAAGGGGGGCCCCAGAAGTCGCCGCCGTTTGGAGGGGCTGAGGCCTTATATACCCTAGGGACTCTTGGCAGAAGAGCTGGAGATTTTTCATTGTGACTGTAAGGTGGTCATTGAGAAATAGGAGGGGCTGGAGGTATTTGTGGAATCCAGGAGCCGATCTGGGTGGACATCTGGGTGTGGTTCCTCTCAGCGGGGCCTGGCAGTTTTGTCCTTGGCGGGTCTGGTCTCATGAGTCTTTTCTTTTTTTGATCTAGGGAAGGGAGAGGGCCCGCCACCAGTCTTACAGGTAGTTTTAAAGAGACAGCGTGTAAAACATTTTTACCCTTTTTCAGGGTATTCCCTCTGTTACACTGTTGACTCTATTCCAAGGTCTTCCAGTGATACTTGCCTGTTGACCTGTCTAGTTGCTTCTGTTAAATGACACTGTTAGTCTTCTTGAGCATAGAGCAGGTTCTTATTTATCTTTGTGTCTGCTTCAACTAGCACTATGTCTAGTCCATAATAAGTGCCTTAATAAACTAGAACCTTAAAGTGGTTGTATTCGCAAGTACATTTTAATCTAATGTCAGCTAAGTTTTAAAAAATTCATTATTGCCATTTTGTTCTTTTGTAAATTTGTAACATTGCTTCCACATAGTTCAAAGAGTCTTACCATTAGCCTGCTTAGCACTTTTAGTATGCAGGACAATATCATTATTCCAGTTCTGACATTGAAAGGAACTTATTGTTAATGGGAAAAACTCAAACCCTGTAAAATAATTTAAAGAGATTTATTCTGAGCCAATGTATGTGACCGTGGCTTAGGGAACCATACCCAAGAAATCTTGAGCAAGTGGTCCTAAGGCAGTTGGGTTATAGTTTGGTTTTATACATTTTAGAGAGACAGGAATTATCCATAAGGTTATAAATCATTATATTGGTTTGGCCTGAAAAGGTGAGACATCTTGAAGGTGGGTGGGGGGGTATTACAGGTTATAAGTGGGTTCAAAGATTCTTTGATTTGTGATTGCTTAAAGAAATAAAGCTTTGTCTAAAGGCTTGGAATGTTGTAAGTTAAGATAAGGAAGTCTGTTAATCAGAGACGAGCCCCAATATAAGTGATCTGTTAAGCAAATTGATGACCTGCTGGTGATATAACCTTTGTCCTGCATGCCCTTAAGACCTGTTATTAATTTTATATCTTATTGTCACAAAGAGTCTGATTTATCAATTTTATGATCTCTGTTTTAAAATTAATACTGGTCAATTGTTGTATCTAAACTCCAAAAGGGAGGAGGTGTAATGAAGCATGCCAGACTTTCCTTCCATTCATGGCCAGGAACTCAGTTTTAAGGTTTTTTTGAGAGTCTATTGGCTAAAAGGGTGTCTATTCAGTTGATGGAGGGTGGGGGACACTTAAGATATTATTTTAGTTCACAGTAGAAAACAGTTATAAGTATAGTTTATGGCTCAGAAAAAATAAGGCAAAAATATTTTTTTCCAAGTTAGGTATACTGAAATAAATGAATAAAAGAAACAACCAGTTTCATTTCCTTTCCTTGGACCAAAGGCTGCCATGTGCAGATACTAAAGCCTCAGTGACTTTTTTAGGAATTTGTTAAATTCGTCCGCTTTCCTACTTAGATGGAAAAATATCAACTTGATTTATTTTTAACAATTTAAACACAAAATTAATTATCTTAATGTAGTAAGTGGTGGTATATATATGAAACTTGCATTGTGACACTTTATATTGCATATTTTTAAAAGTTTAGCCAACCTAAGACTATTTCAAATAAAATCTACATCTAAGCAAAACATGCTGGGAGCTATTTTAAAATGCTGAATTGAGAATCTTGACTAAAGCTATAATTTAATGAAAAGCTGCCCTGATTTTCAGTAGTAGTGATTTAAATATTCTTTATTATAATGCCATGTTTCAAATCAAGTTATCCACATTTAGTATGCACATACTATGTGCAAGGCATTGGATGGTATAGAGTTGAGGGATATAGAAATGATAAAGACATCTGTTTCCCGTGGTGTGACAGACTAGGTACCCTAACCACCACCCCCAAAAAACAACTTAAAATATAGGATATGATATTAAAGAAAACCAAAATCTTTTAAAATGCATCAATAATCTTTAAATACTTAGTGACCAAAATCTAAGAGATAGTGGGAACCTTGAAGATAAACTGAGTACTGAAGCTGGCTTTTGACTTGAGAGCATTTGCTTAACATGAAAAACTCTCATGTTGATTTTCATTGCTTTGAGAAAATGCAGGAAAAAAAAAAAACAAAGCCAGAGCCATGTAGAGCATCTAATAGGAAACTCACTCACATAAAGCTGGGACTCCAAAGTGGCTATACCTTCCATATAAGGTAAAGGAAGAAATTGTCCTCTCCAAGAGACTGCAAAGAAAACTGCCTGTCTTCAACCTTGGTCCTGGTGGAGAAGGAGAGAAAGTACCCCCTGAAATTTTCATAACCACAGCTAAATCAATGTAGGCCATTATAGTGAAGTTGCAGAACACCTGAAATAAAGAGAAGATCTTAATAGTAGCCAGAGAGAATGGACAGTTTATCTTCAAAGGAGCAACAGCTAGAGGGTTAACATGAGAGTAGTAAGAGAAACCAGCATTCAGAGGAATGATGTTTTCAGTGTGCTAAGAAAACATGATTGTCAATCCAGAAACATACTCTGTCAAAATATCCCTGAAGAGCAAAAGTGAAATAGGCATTCTTTTTTTTTTTTTTAGATGGGGGGTGGGGCAGAGAGAAATTGATTAAGAATTTGTTACCAACAATTCTAAAGGATGTACTTTAGGAAAAAAGAAAGCCATCCAAGATGGAAGTTAGGAGCTACCAGAGAATGAAGAGGAAAGAAGGTGGGAAATATGTGGGGAGAATCTAACCATCCTTGGCTATAGAAGACAGTAATAATGTTTTGTGAGGTTAAAAAATGTAAGCCCAAATAAAACCCAAATATACAATAAAAGTAGCATCTAAGTTAGGAGAAAGTGTTATGAGATTCTTTTATCTTTTAGAAAAGATAGTGAGATAGATTTAATTTATGTTTTTTAAATGTATGCATGTTAAAATCTTTCAGGTTACCGCTAAAAGAATATAAATAGAATATAAAATATTTAAACCAAAAAAAGAAAAATGGAATGAAAGATAAGTAAGACATGATTCTTTCCTTTAAGGCTCTTATTATCTGGTAAGCAGTGGTGGACACAAGATGTGACTTTGAGGCTATTTTAGACCCAGTTTATACATCACCGCAGATATGTTTGGCTTCATCTTTAGTCCTACCCCTCACTTCAAGGCTGAAACTCCTTGAATTGATTCGAGAGACTGCAGAAACCCTAGCAAAGGCTCAAGCCATTCATATGGTTGTCTGCTGCTAATGCTACCACTGCCACAAATTGAGAAGCCTCTGGATGGGTGCCAGATGACAAGCAGAGATCACCACACCTGTGTGCCTGGTACCTGACCTTGGGTGCTGTTTTGCTTTTTTAGCAGTTGCTTGGAGGGGCTAGGTATAGAAACCCAAAATAGAGTGGGAGTTATCAGCTCTTGGAATGGACTTTAACCAAGGAGAGAAAGGAGATAAGAAGCAGCCAGCAGATCGTTTGTCCTCCCTTCTCTAGTCTCCCCCACATTTTCTTCCCAAGGCTCTCTAATTCCAGACTGTAGAGATATCCTGAGAGACTGACCAAAGCTGTAACCAGCTTGATTGCAAATCATATCTGTGTACCATCTTCCATGATTTACTTCTTTTTTTCTTCCCTAGAATTGCACCCCTTCCATAACATCAACTTTTGTGTTACAATGTTTTCTAGTGGTTTCAGGCTTTGACAGGAGCTTTTAGACACCTCCTTAAGCTCCATTAGTGAGTCCTCCAAAAGCCAACCAAAATAAACATGCAAATTAAATATAAAAGTATGTAGTCTCTCTGCAAATGTACTTTAAGATTATTTTCTTCTCCTCTCCTCTTTCTAACAAAACTGATTCTACCTCCTGAGCTCCTCTCATATAGAAATCTGGAGCCCTGGTAGTAGAAAAAGTAAGCCATGAACATAAACACCTGTCATAAAATAAAATATGGTAAATACTACAAGAGATGTACAAAGTATGTTTGGGAAATGGAATAGTCAATCAAGTTTGGTGGAACACAGAGTATATAGGTGAAATAGTGGAAGATTAAAATTGAAAGATTGTCTTGAGTTCTATTGTGCACCTTGAATTAAAGACTAGATGTTTGAATTTTATTCAGTGGATGATAGGAAGTCATTAAAAGTTTTTCTTTGTTGTTATTTTGTTGTTCTTTTAAGAGATTGGATCTCTCTGTGTCACCCAGGCTGGTCTCAATCTCCTGGCCTCAAGTAATCCTCCCACCTTTGCCTTCCAAGTAGCTGGGACTACAGGCATGAGTCACCATACCTGGCAAATTAAAAAAAAAACAAAAATTATTTTTAGAGACAGGGTCTTGCTATATTGCCCAGGCTGGAGTGGCAGTCAGAACAAAAACCACAACTCAACATATAAACACCTTTTTGTATTTGAGCAGAAGCTTTACAAAAAAATTTTCCCTGTACTTTAGAATTTGACTTTCAGTTAGTTCTCTAGCATTATTTTCTTGGTAACCTGACAGAGAGTATCATGGTGTTTTCTAGATGACATTGCTTATGATAAAAATGACCCTGACTGGTAAACTGCATGTGCATTGGGAGAAAGAATAAATAAACCCTAGAGATCTAAGAGAGATGGCATGCTTTGAGTTTTCCTGAGTGCAGTGATTCTTATAACTACACATGTCCCCATGAGGACCCTGAAGCTGTGCCTATGGAGTTGTTAGAAATTTTGGTTCCTGTTATACATGAGGCTTTTAAGGCAGGACAGATCCTGCACCTGCCTCAATGGGAGTCTTATTTTGCACTTGAATTACTACCTGTGTGAATGTGGGAAGGAAGAATGGTTCACCCTGCCCTCTTAGAAAGCTGTGGTTCCTATCTTGTGTAGTGCGATAACAAATGTGGCCTGTGTAAGTCTAAATGTTTAGTTGAATCAGATCTGAAAATGATTGAGAAGACTACCTTAAATAAAACCCAAAAACCTAGAAATTATAAAAGGGTGATATGACTGACTATAAAAAATTGTGAAACTTATACAAAAGATACAACAAAATTTAGAAAATATTTGCAAACCAGATGGCAGATAAAGGTTTAATATTTATAATATGAAACTATCTTACTGGTTAATAAGAAAAATATAAATGGTACAATGGGAAAAAAATAGGCAAAGGATAAAAATAGGCAACCAACAGAGAAGGAAAACCAAATGGCCAGAAATAAAATGAAAAGACAGTGTTACTGATCAAGGAAGTACAACTTAATATACAATGGCATCATAGCCCATATCATACTAACAATAGCACTTCTTGTGGGGGGTTGTTGAAATGAAATGGTAGTATTTACTAAAACTAAAAATTCATCAAACCTATTCATTGCTGTGGTACTGTCCCATAACAATAAAAGCATACCATGTAAGGACAGCTGTATAAAGGTGTTTACTGAGTGTTGTTATTAGTGACAACAGAACAGTGTGAACACACAAAAGTAGGGGAATGGTTGAATAAAGGATGATACATCTGTTCTTTGTACTATTTAGCAACTTTTAAAAATTATTTTTATCTCTGCCAATTGACTTGGGGCTATTTCCTTTGAGGTATTGATGTATATGGAGAATAAGGAGACACAGAAGTATGTATAATATAATCCGGTATGTTGTGTATATATGTCAGGTTAATAACATGGGTTACTTTTGATGAGGCAGTTGGTGGAGGGGGTAGATGAAGAATAGAGAGAAAACTGACATTACCAAAAATATCATATAATTCCAGTTATTTGAAATTTTATATGTGAGGATATATATAAAGAAATATAGTATGATTATTTATCAAAATGTTAAATGTAGGTTATCTGAAGACAATTGGTTTCAGGTAATTTTTAATGTCTGCCTTTGTGCTTTTATGCATTTAAAAATATGTTTGCATATATATATACACATACATACATATCTAATATATATTCTATATATATTTAAATATATATATTTAAATAAAGTAAAAACAAAACAACTGTTTCACCAGGAACAGAATCATTTGCTGAATGTCCTCTATATTGAGAAGCAGCATGCAGTACTGCTTAAGGAGTAGGTACAGCTCTGGAACAAAGCTAGGCAAGGTCCCTAATCTCTCTTAGCCTCAGTTTTCCTCATCAGTAAAACAGAAATAATAACAGTATCTAACTCATAGGTTTGTAAAGATTAAATGTATTACTATGTGTAAAGTGCTTAGAACAATGCCTAGCACACAAAGAGGACACAAGAATTGTTAGTAATTATTAAAAACATTTGTTATTACTATTTTTGCAGTACTATACTCAGTATGTTACTAAAGTTATCAAATTTAATCTTAACAACCAATCTGTGAAGTAGCTAGGTACAATTCCCATTTTATAGATAAGGAAACTGAGACCCTTGAAGAGCTAAGCAACTTCTCTGAAGTCCCAGCTCATAATTTAAATCCATGTCTTTCTTACTGTGCACATAGCACTTGCTTTTTTCTACATACTACTTTACCTTCCTTCATTTAAAATGAAGATGTGCTGTATTATTCTTTGCTCATAAGAGTTAGTACTTTAGGGTGAGAATTGTGTCTGAGGTATTGGTTGGATAGTATAATATCTTTTTTTTTTTTTTTGAGACAAAGTCTCACTCTGTTTCCTGGGCTAGAGTGCCGTAGCATCAGCCTAGCTCACAGCAACCTCGAAGTTGGGCTCAAGCGATCCTTCTGCCTCAGCCTCCCGAGTAGCTGGGACTACAGGCATACACCACCATGCCCGGCTAATTTTTTCTATATATTTTTAATTGGCCAATTAATTTCTTTCTATTTTTTTAATAGAGATGGGGTCTCGCTCTTGCTCAGGCTGGTCTCGAACTCTTGACCTTGAGCGATCCGCCCGCCTCAGCCTCCCAGAGTGCTAGGATTACAGGCGTGGGCCACTGCGCCCAGCCTGGATAGTATATCTTTACAGATCCATAATCCTTGTAGGCCTCACCTCCAAAATTAAACTTGATTGAGTAAATGTGGAGAGCTTCTAGAGAGGCAATGTAGGCATTACTATTGTAAATGTTTTATCTAGTGTGTGTGTGTGTGTGTGTGGTGTGTGTGTGTATAAATATATGTATTTCTGTTTTTAAAGCAGAAGATAATTATAATGTTTACCTGAGGCCTATTTCTGCATAATTATGAATTGATTGTTTTCTTTTTTATTTATTTATTTATTTTTTTATTTCAGCATATTATGGGGGTACAAATATTATGGTTATGTATATTGCCCACACCCCCCTCCCCCCTGTTTTCTAAAATTTATTTGCTGAAAAGTAGAAATTTAACATCTCTATTGCCTTCATTTGAAACTTTTTAATCCTTTATATTTAGGTTATCTTCATTGTAATGAATAT
>CAUYPO010063730.1:0-43812 GCA_963574435.1 Cheirogaleus major | reverse complement strand
GGGGAAGAATGCTGTTACTATGTAAACCAATCAGGAATTGTAACTACCAAAGTCAAAGGGCTAAAAGATCCTTCTGATGGTAACCATGGGACCCTGCTTGCCCAATGTAGTTGTTAGATTCATAGAGAGGTTGATGCCTCTGTGTAAACTGATAAGGGCATCAAAAGAGGGGAATGACAGGGAAAGCAGGACATGGCGCTCCTGCTCCGGGTCCGGCTGCAGCGCCCCAGGACCCTCCACGGCTGCGCTGCTTGCGCGATCCTGATTGGGTACTTTTTGAATCCCACTGTTCCTGATTGGATGTTAAAGCTTGTTCCTGATTGGATGTTATAGCTTGTTGCTGATTGGACGCTTTTTGGGTCCTACCAAAGGTATAAAAGCTGGAGGAAAACAGGGAAGGGGGGATCAGAAGATCAGAAGTCAGCAGAGCATGCTGACAGAATAAAGGCTGTTCTCCACTCTCCACGTGCTGCTCAGTTATTTCCCTGGTCAAGAGCTGTTGTGAGAGCTGTTAATACTTGCCGACGTAGAGCTGGTCAAGAGCTGTTAACACTTGCCGGAACACATGTAATAGGTTCTCAACTAATATTTGTTGAGTAAATAAATAAAATAGACCAAAAAATGATCGCTAACAAAAGTAATGTCAGGACACTTGAGTATTTAGATGTTTCCTGTCTCCCATATAGGAAAGTACTACAGTTTTCTTTTTAGCCAATGAATTAATTGTTCATTAGCTAAAATAGCTACTTTAGCTAATATTCCATGTCAGCAATGTCATATATGGATGAATCTAAAATACATAAGACAGAATCCCCTGCATTTAAGGACACTATATATACAACTTTGACCCTTAGCTATACTGATTACTTCTTCCTAATACACCCTAAGCCTTGAAAAATGAGTCTAGTTTTTAGAATAATTACAGCCCCATTGCTATTAGTAAGTCAGATTGTTCTACATTATGAATTATATCCCTAGTGCTAGTTACACTATTCTTCTACTTTAGAATCAGCAAGCCTGAAAGAGACCTTGAGAGTTCATTTAATCCACAGCCTGGCTTAGTCAATCAAGATCTGACAGATAAATCTATCCTAATACTTAAGGCAGCTATTAAAGCAAATTTCATAGTGTCCCAAGGTAACTTGTTTTGTTTTAAGGCTTTCACTACCTAGAAAAGATACATTCCTTATATCTAATCGATGTAGGATATAGAAGTAAGGAGGGAAAGAAATTATTTTTTAATACTTACATTCAATATTCCAAGGCAAACAGTGTACTAATGGCTTTACATTTGTATAAATAACTCTTGAAAAAGCTAACGTGCAAGGCATCATTATGCCAATTTTACAAATGAGAAAATGAAGAATTGAAGAATGTATGCATATCATGCTCAAAATTACACAGCTACTAGAGGATAACCAAAATTCTCTAAAGAAAACTATAGTATATAATGAAAGGGGTAAGGCAGAGCCCTCAATTCGGTTACATTTTTCAGAAACTATTCCAAGTTCTCTCTTTTGCATCCCTCTTTTTCAATCAAGCACTTCTTTTCAGCTTTACCCCCTTATATTGTCCTCTTTTCCTTAGAAAACCTACAGCCTGAAAGAGGCATCTCTATATGTTCATTAACTTATTTATATATTTAACAAAATTTAATCAATGCTAGTTATTAGGCATTGTAGCCTTTGCCAGACCTGAGGAGATAAAGGAATGGAATGCAAGAGGAGAACTTGCATTCTGTATCTCTCCTGATAAGGACAATGCTTATCAGGCGTCCCAGGAACTAGCTGTTTGAAAAGAATTTATTACAGCAGCTATTCTGGCCCAATTGCTCTACTCCCCCTGGAAAAACCCTCTATAAAAACCAAGGCTCCCCCCTTCCTCATGTGGACTGCACCCAGATGATCAAATAAACAGCATTTGCTACACCTGAGGCTTTGTGTGTCTCCCTCTCAGCTCCAGATCTAACACTAGTTACAGATATGTAACTGCAACAGGCCCTAACTGATACACTGGCAAGTAAAAAATACATGTTTCCTCTCTTCATGGAGTTAAAGACTAATAAGGGAGTCAGACATTCAAGAAGTAATCACACTAAGACATAATTACTAACTGTGACAGGCAACAGAAAGAACAAAAATACATACAGTGTTTTCAAGTGATGTAACAGATGGCCAGGCATGGTGGGTCACACCTGTAATCCTAGCACTCTGGGAGGTTGAGGTGAGAGGATTGCTTGAGCTCAGGAGTTTGAGAACAGCTTGAGCAAGAGTAAGACCCCGTCCCTACTAAAAATAGAAAAAATCAGCCGGACATGATGGCACGTGCCTGTAGTAGCAGCTACATGGGAGGCTGAGGCAGGAGGATCACTTAAGCTCAGGAGTTTGAGGTTGCTGTGAGCTAGGCTGATGCCACAGCACTCTAGGCCAAGGCAACAGAGCAAGACTCTGTCTCAAAAAAAGAAAACAAAAGATCAGAAAGCAGAGAGGAATGCCCATAGAAATTAAGTGAAAAGTAACCTTCCATTATTTTATTTAAAATATTTTAAATTTTTTTTTAAAAAGTGATGTAACAGAAATCCCTTCTTAAAACTAGGGGTGAGAGAAGGCCTCTGAGAGAAAATGGTAGCTAATCTGGATGAGGAATAGTTAACCTGGTGAAGAATGTAGAGAATGGGTTAACAAGGGGAAAAGAAACAGTCCAAATACAGGAAATTGAATGGATAAAGATGCTGACATAGGAATAATCTAGCATGGTAGAAAAATTTAAAAGAGATCTATATCTAAATAATATCAATTATAGCAAAGTGGTACAAAATTTGGCAAAGAAGTATGCAGCAAGGGCCACACAGAGTTATGTGCTCCATTCCAATGGGAAAGGAAGCCATTGATATGTTAGGTGTCTCATGATAAAGATTTATAAAGATTACTCTAAAAATGTGGCAGATGTTTATCTTTAATTTCTAGAAAAACAGCAATAACATATGCTTTCAAAATCCACAAACCCACAAGGACAAAGAACAGTAGGAAGAATGATGCCAGTAAAATCTGAAAACTGGAAATCAGAAGGATAATCGATAGTTGGTATTGAACAATAGACAGCTAATTTCAAGCCAGAAGAGGTGAAAACAAGAAGCAATTTGATTTGTACTTCAGAACCCCCCCTAAACTCTAATACTTCTGGAAAAAGTATGAGAATGGGGCCAAAAATAGGAAAAGAGGTTGAAAAACATTTTTGTTACAGTTGCCCACCCCTACCCCACCCTGATCCCTCCCATAGCTTCCCTTCTCCACTTTGTACAGCCAGGCCACTGGCCCAACTTATGCCCTACCCTCAGCAGAAACAGGATTTTCATTCTCTGGACAAATTAAAAGAGTCTCTGAACTGGGAGCAAACAGGCAGAGGTACCATGCTGAAAACAGGACGACTAAATGAACTCTTATATACTGAATATCAAGACTACATCTTTCTTCCTTCATTCTGTTTCCTGAACACTGGCCCCATGATTTGTTTACCAGAATTATAAGAGTAAGATTTACTCTCTTCTAATCCAAGTGATTGACAGGTTCTTCTTTGTGGGTTCAGAGAAAAGATTTATAGCTTAGGATATTGGGGGCTTTCTAATAAAACAGCCCTCAGTTGACAACTTTCCTACATGCAATACCTTCCTCTCAGTACTGAGTACAGTACTTTCAGGTATGACCAGAAAGTAAAGGAGCACCAGACATCTTTAAAAAGCCCTCTTAAATGAAAGACACAGACAAAACACCACAAACAGAAAAGAAAAAAAAAATAGAAGAAATAGAAGCTTGTGAGAAAAGTTGAAAATCACACACACAAAAAATCTTATTAATATCCTCTGTGAGTTCAAAGAACAGTATCCACAAAACAACTAAATGGTATACAAATTGAAAATAAAAGAAAAAGAGTTTGTGCCAAAGAATAATATGATAACAGAAATGAGAAACTCATTGAAGTGTTAAAATAGAGCTAATTAAATCACAAAGGAAAAGAACATTAAGACAAGGATATGAAAAATTGGAGAAAATATTTAAAAATTGGTACATTAAACAAGGATGTTCAATATGTGAATAATCAGAGTCCTATAAAGACATTTCAGGGAAAACAAAGGAAAAAATTAATTAAGGATTCAATCAAATTTTCCAGAGACAAAAATTTTTCTCATTAAAAGAGTTCACCATGTACCCAGAGAAAAGAATGGAAATAGACTCTTGTTAAATATATATAATTTAGAATCTTCAAAACAGTGTCAAAAAGAAGATTCTAAAAATCTTACTAAGGAAGATAAAATTAGGTATCATACTTTGGATTAGAATGGTTCTCAAAAACGTGAGTATAGAAAACTAGTGTATTAGTTTTCTATTGTGGCATAACAAATTGCCAAAATTTAGCAGCTAAAAACAATATCCATCTATTAGTTCATATATCTGTAGGTCAGAATTATACCAAGGCATGTCTGGGTTCTCTGCTCAGGCTGAAATCAAGGTGTCAGCTGGGCTGAGTTCTCATCTGCAGGCAATGGGGAAAATCTGCTTTCAAGCTTATTGTTGATAGAATTCAATTTTTGTGGTTGTAGGACTGAGGTCCCCATTTCCTTGGCAGCTGTCATCCAGAGAACACTCTTAATTTCTAGAGGCCACCCCCGTTCCTTGCCAAATGGCCTTCACTGTCTTCAAAGTAGCAACAGTGCATTTTAACCTTCTAATTTTTCACATATTTGCCTTCCTCTTCTGTGACCTTCCAAAGAAAACTTTTTACTCTTAAAAGGCTCATGTGATTGGATAAGAATTACCAGATAATTTCTCAGTCTTAAAACTGATTTGGTACATTAATAATGTCTGCAAAATTCCTTTATGGCAGTACTTTGATTGGTGTTGATTAAATAACTAGAAGATAATGTGTATATCAGGGGCCAAAGAGCTTAGGGATACATCTTAGAATTCTGCCTACCACAACTAGGAAATTTCTGAGCAAACTAGCATCTATACCCAAACTGTAAGCCAGGTGTATGGAGAGACTAACATCATTTTTAGACATGTGATATCTCAAAAAGTTACCCTTTTTAGCATTTCTCAGGTAGATATGGGAAGATACGCACTACCAAGTGATGTGCAATACTATTTTCATTTCCTGTGCTTCTGTAACAAATTATCACAACCTGCATAGCTTAAAATAACAGACATTTATTCTCTCACTATTCTAGAAGCTAGAATTCTTGGAGTCTATCAGATATCAGATTTGACTGAAAAAGACAGAGATAGGAAGTAGAAAAAGGCTGTCAGACTTGCAAAGTTCTACAGGGAGGTGGATAAAACTCCTCAACTGCAAATATGTGCCAACTTTCAGGAAAAACGAAGAGTGACTCTGAGGACAGAGCCTTGAGCTGGAGCTTGGATCTGTGGGTACAAAGACAAAAGGCTGTCAGAGTTATGGGCACAAAGAGTGAATCCACAGGCACAGAGAGTGAAGCGTTGAGCCACAGGGCATGATTCTCAGACTTTGAAATCTAATGTAATGTGTCCCCTTTGTTCCTTCCAATTTCCTCTGTGGAATGGGAATGTCTATCCTATGCCCATCCCACCATTGTAGTTTGAAAGCCAATAACTTACTTTAAAATTCACAGATCCACAGATAGAAGGGAATTTTTTCTCAGAACATATCATGCTCAGACTCTGACTGAAAATTCAAATCAAATCAAAATTGAATTTTGATTTAGATGATAAGATTTGGGACATTTGAGTTGATGATATTTAAATAAGATTTTGGACTTAGAGTGGAGCTGTAATAAGTTGAGAATTTTGAGAATGTTGGAATAGAGTATTTTGAAAGTGGGAGGAATGTAAATTTGGGAGCAAAGGGCAGAAGGTAGACTTTAGTAGGTTGAATGTTGGCTCTCGAGAATATATGTCCACATTCTAATCTCTGGAACCTATAAATGTTACCTTATTTGGAAAATAGGTCTTTGCAAATGTGATTCAGTTAAGGACATTGAGATAAGGAGCTCATCTTGATTATCTGAGAGGGCCCTAAATTCAATAAGTGTCCTTATCAGAGTAAAGCACAAGGAGATTTGATGTATACAGGGAAAACAAGGCAATTTAACTAAAAGAGAGATTGGACTGATGCAGCCACTGAGAGGAATGCTGACAGCTACCAGAAACTGGAAGAGGAAAAGAATGCATTCTTTCCTAGAGCTTTCAAAGGGAGCACAGTTCTGTGACACCTCCATTTCAACTTCTCCCATCAAGAACTGTAAGAAAATAAATTTCTATTATTTCAAGCCATCCAGTTTACAGCAATTTGTTACAACAACTGTGGGAACATAATACAAAATTTAGTACTGGGACAAAGGGTGTTGCTGTAACAAATAACTCACAATGTGTGCTACCAGTGGGGCTTGGGCAGAAATGAGGTACACATTACTGGAAATGGGAGTAAAGGTGATCCTTGTTATGCAGCTGCAGAAAACTTGGGTGAATTGTGTTCAACAGTTGTGTGGAAAACAAAAATTGTAAATTATAAGCTTAAATATTTATCTGATGAGATTTCTAAGCAAAGTGTTAAAGGCACAACCTGGTTTCTTTCTGCTACTTACAGTAAAATATGAGAGGATAAGAAGTTGAGAAAATAACTGTTTTTTTTTTTTTTAAAAAAAAGGCCAACACTTGGTGACTTGAGAAAATTCTCAGCCTACCCAGTGTGCAAAAGATGCTAATATTAGATTTGCTATTAGAAAATTGTGAAAATAGACTTTGAAAAGAAGGTCAGGGGTGTGACTGGACAATATTTTCCTATAGAGATTAGTACATAACTCATGGACCCAGGCAGCCATCTTAACACAAGCCGGGAACAGAGATGGGGCTATCCAGGGAAAGATCTATGGAGGACCCTCTTGTTTAATGACACATATCCCCTTTGACATACACAAGAGACCCACGAAGTTTTGAGAACGTTGTATCAGCAAATACTGATACAGTATTCAGATACCAAACTATCTGAAGACATTAGATCCAAGAAAGCAGACTCCAATTAATTCCTTAATTAATGAATTAAGGAAAGAATTCCCAGGATGATAATGAAAGGAGATCACAGTATAGCAACTATGTAACAGGCATGGTTAGCAATCAGTTCACATAGGAGATCAGATATTTTCAGGGAAGTTGTCTCTAGGAAGATAAAATAGCTAGGCTATCAACTGTGTTTAAAAAGTTAAGCGAGATGGTGAGGATAATTAATTAATAATTACATAGAAAATAATTAAGTGAAATAAGGTAAGTATTTACTTCCACATAAAATGTTTTTCAAGAAAACAAAATTAATAACAATGATATGGCCCAAATGTAAATAATTTTTACACAGTCAAAATAATTTAGAACTAAAACATCTCTCTCTAAAATTATGCTAGAATTGCTAGAACAATGTTGTGAAAATAGAAATATGAAAAATGTGTGTTTCTCTGTGTGTGTGTGTGTGTATGAATGTGTCACTTGGAATAGAAGGTGGTGAAGGTGAGCTAAAACTTCATATTTCATAGTCTGAGGCTAAATGTAATTTCTGAAAAATCAAGAGACCAAAAGCAAAAGATAAAACTGAAAAAGCAGTAAGTAGTACCAGCATCATTATTATAAGAATGTTATCTAGAGAGATGGAACTAAATACAAGATAGGTAATATGCCTGAAACTGGTTGCCTCCATAAAATAGAAATTGAAACTGGGAGTAGGAAATTGCTTTTGTTTTATGTTTGTTTTTATAGTTATTTGGGTTTTTTTTCTCATAAGATTCACATAATAATTTGACCCTTTCAACTGTATATATCCATACCTTTCATAAAAATTGTTTAAAAAACTAAATGCAAAGATTACCCTGGATTCTCTACATAAAAGGGAATTAAGATGGATACGAGGTTATTACAGAGTTGCAAACAAGAAGTGATGAAGCATGAAGTAGTGTTATACTAATGGTGGTGGAGAGAACCAGGAATCTAGAGTAAATGTGAGAAATGGGGAATAACAAGATTCCTATAGTGACTCCCATGTTTTATACATGAAGAATTGGATGAAAAAGGGTATTTACTGAGGTGAGAATTATGTGGTAACTAGAGGATCTGAAGTAAATAATTTTTGTTTTGGAAATGCCACACTTAAGAGGTTCCTGTTAAACTTAGGGAGATTTCACATACACATTTATATGTATATTCTATAGATGTGTATATATATTATATATACACAAACATATATATGACTCAGAAGAGAATTCTGGACTAAAGATATACTCTGGGATTTTTAGCATTTAATTTTATTTAAAGATGTACATGTGGTTAGGATTACTTTTAAATAGTGAAGACAAATAAAAGATGAAAATCCAAGACTATATTGTAAGAAGTGCAACATGTGAAAAATTAAATGAGACACAAATAGAGGCTAACCAGGACAGGCCATAAAAGGAGGGTGAAAATGAGCATAATGTAACACCATGGAAACCAAGATAAGATTGTGTTCAAAAATAATGGAAATGCCAATGATGTCACATACTTGTTAAATGTCAAATAAAGTTACTAGTGAAAAGTTTTCACTACATTAAGCAACACAGATATTTTGATTATTTAACAAGAACTGTTTTTGTGGAATGCTAGGTGAACAAACCAGATTACATGAGTTGAAAAGTGAATGGGAAAGAAAGAACTTTTGCAACTGTAGGAAAATAGTTCAAGGAATTTTACCATAAAAGATGATTATACGAACAAGACAACATCTGGAGAGATTATATGGTTTGAGTAGATTATTTTAAATGGAAGTGACAACATGTATGAATGCTGATGAGGAGTATTCTTCAGAGAAAGAGATTAGGGGTAAGGTCCCTGGGAAAATTGAAGTGAGTGAATGAAAGTATATTAGAGCTTTGAGAGGAGAATTTTAAAAGGAAAGAATGGATGGAGATATAGGTGTGTTTATAGTGTTGTGAAGATGGAAGAATTCCTTCTTGTGTGTTTCTTTACAATGTCAAAGAAGCAGTCACTGGGCCTGGCAGGGTGGCTCATGCCTGTAATCCTAGCACTCTGGGAGGCTAAAGCAGGTGGATTGCTTGAGCCCAGGAGTTTGAGGTTGCTGGCTGGGCAAGAGAGCAAGACTGCAATGTCTCAAAAAAAAAAGAAAAGAAAAAAAAAAGAAGCAATCGTTAACTTAGGGTGAGAATGGAGGCAGAGTTGGAAGTATAAAGACAGTGAAAGTACACAAAAGTGCTAAGCTAGGCTGCATGGCATTTTTGAAAGCCCATTTGCGACTGATGAAGGTATGCAAATATCTGATCACTAATAACAATGGGGGAAGTGGTTTAGATGGATTCTGTACATTTTAGGAGATCAGGGCATTTCTCGAGGTGAAAAGAAAAGTAAAGATTTAAAATATTGCCCCCACATACTGACCAAACTTTTCTAGGCATACCGATTTAACTAGAGGTAGGTATCTGATTCAAAATCAGCTGTTCAGTTTCTCTTTTGGCAATTTCCATTCAGGAAACAGGGTAAGTTACTCAAATGCATAGAGGTAAGCTGAAAGCTTTGACGGTCTGGGAGCTGAGGCTGCCATGGGAAAACCATGATAAGGCAAGAATGGAGTGATATGTAAGCAGAGAGAACCAGGTCATAGGAAGAAGCAAGGGAATCAAGTCAATGTGCAGAAAGAAGAGATATGAAAACTTGTGCCCAGAAAGTCTAAGTAATTTTACAAAGCGTTTCAAGTTCCCATGACACACTCCTATGTTTCCATGAGTTTACAGATACCATTAAAATATAACTTACTTTAAATAAATTAATTCTCACTGGTTTCCATTCCATGCAACAAAGCATCCCTGGATAAGACAGTCAGGGGGTTTTCATCTTGGTTATGTTTATTTCAATGCTATATTGATATTTATATCAAGCACAGAGCTGACATTAAATTATCTAGACCCATAGTATACATGAATTAAAGAAATATAGTTTTTCACATACAAATGGAGATCACTCCTTTTTAGCGGACTAAAATAATGGAAGATGAGAGGAATTGTTTTTTCTGCAATGTTTTCTACCTTGTTCTATCTGTATTTCCTAAAGTAATATATAGATAATTTTATTCTTTCTTTCGATTACCAGCACTAACCTTACATTGCTGACACCTGTGCTTTAAAAAATCTTTTAGATATATATTTATCTAGAAAACAGTGTTTTACCTGTAATTTGACATTAAAAATAACTGTGAGCCAACCCACAGTTTTAATTAGAATTGTCACATGAATATATGCTATACTTGACTCAGGCTGTTAGTAGTAATTTATTTGTGTACCTACACGATAAATTGAAAAGAAAATTGCAAAGCAATCCAAAAAATAGATGTTGGTTGCATGTTTCATTCATAGTGTAATTATTGAGATTACATATATTGAGAGTTTCAAAAGGCTGACAGTGGATGTACAAATATTAATGAACAAGAGAAAATACTGTTCTTCATAAAATATTACCACAAATAATACAAGACACCAGCGGGAAAAAAGGGACATTGGAATCTTTTATAAGGTTTTGTAATGACTGAAATTCAAAATGATGCCTGAGAGAATAGATTGCAGAAATGCTTCTGAAACAGGATAAATTTATATTAATATATTACTATTCTGATTGTGAATTACCTAATTTGCTAATCAAAAAAGCATTTATAATCGCCATTTGTGTTTTTTCTAATATATAAAATAATTATAAAGTTTTATATAAGGGTAGCATTGTCAAATTTATATTTAGTGAAATTAAGAAATGGAAATTTCTGCCAAAAATAAAAGGATTGTTTCAGGGATCAATCTGAAAGAGTACTGTGAAATAATTCTATTCAATTCAAGATTAAGGATCATCTCTAAAATCTCTATAGATTTCATTAATATTTAGATCTAAAAATGATTCATGTATACATAACCATACCAGCATCAGCATCACATGGTAACTTGTTAGAAAATTCAAATTCTCAGACCTCAGCTGACATCTACTATCTGCTTTAACAAGGTGATTCTGATGAATTGCTGAAGTTTAAGAATCACTGAAAGCCATGAACTTTAAAGGAATAAGGGTTTTAACATGAACATAAAGGAGTTGTGACCAGAAAGTTTTAATAGTTTGAAGGTGAAATCTGACCCTAACCGCTCACAAGCCCTCAAGTGCTAGGATGTCCGGGGAAGAGCAGCTTCAAAGGGAAACTCAGGAAATAGCCAGGCTTTATTTAAAACTCGAAGGTGGAGTGAATGGTCAGTGAAAAAGTAGAGCATGGCAAATAGTTGCTACCCATAACATAAGAGTCCCAAGGAAGAGAAGGAAAAGGCTTTGAGAAGAAGGAATATGATGAGATGGCTCATGGGAAGGAGTATATTGTGCTAACAGCACTGTGGGAGGGTAATCAAAGAACTCTATATAGGTCATTACCGGACAATCTGGATATGGTATCTGAAAGCAGCACTGTATGGTACAATAGCACTTAAGCTCACAGATTTTAGCAATAAACTCCTTTGGTTTGGTTCTTGGCTCTACAATACACAAATTTTGTGAGTTTGGGTTTAACTTGGCTTTTTTGGTTTTTGGTTTTGGGGTTTTTTAATCTTCAAGATAGAAGAGGAAATAGTAGTTATTTCAGAGCTGTGGGTATTAATAGGGTAATGCTAATGTGTTGGGGGTTGACACATATACATCAAGACTTAAATGGGAGAAAAGAATAGAATACTTTCTAAAACTGTACTCAGATTCCTCTGACGTCCTCATTTTTGTGGATGGTTAACTAGCCAATTAAAATTAATTCAATTTCTTTTGGATGAACTGGAATCTTTTTAGTAAATACTGTCTTTCCAAGTTATTTATCTTTTTACCCCAAGATGGCACATGTATCTCTCCGGTGATGCTTAAAGGAGCCATTGACATAAATGCAGGTGGTTTTACAGCCCTCTGAATCCACAGTGGTAGCTTTAGTGTTTCTTGGCCACTAAACACTCAGGTGACAAATGTCCATGCCAACTGAAGCCACCAGCATGTTCAGCTTTCAATCTGCTTCCCAGGTAAAGCCCCACCTTATTGACTAGGTTCTGCCTCAGCACTCATGAGCTCTGCAGGTACTGCGTCTCAGTCCTAACTTCCATCAACACTAACAGTATCAACATTTGACAATCCCCTTCATGGGCTCTGCCAGAAAGTCTCCCCACCCTTTCACCTCATTGGCCCCAGGACAGCTCCACCAACACACAACTTCCGGTTGCAATTCTGAGGACATGCTAAAATTTCTGGGTTCTCAAAACTTAAGAATCAACAGAGAACCAGGTACTCTGTTTATGATCCTCTAAACTCACTACTTTATCATTTCGCTTCTCAATCAGAGATATCTGTATAGCGGTCTCTTCCCACAGTTCCCGGCAGAAAGCCAGGTGTAAGACCCTCTGCTTTTGGCTGTCTCCTTAACCCATCCCTGGATTTCAAATTGATCCTTCCAACCCTGAGAACACCTTCTCCTTTCTTCCATGTCATATGCTGAAGTCTCC
Source organism: Cheirogaleus major (assembly GCA_963574435.1). Lineage (NCBI taxonomy): Eukaryota > Metazoa > Chordata > Mammalia > Primates > Cheirogaleidae > Cheirogaleus > Cheirogaleus major. Next base: position 31,253 of record CAUYPO010063730.1, on the reverse strand, counting down.
TTGCTTTTGACTCGAAGTAAAGATTTGGTGATCTGAGCACATCACAACTGTCTCTTAATTTGTAAGAAAATTTATAAATATCTTTTTTTCCCTTAACAAAGTCTGGCTCTATTGTTTTAATAGTCAAAGGTGGTCAAAAAATTCTTTGGTGAAAATTCTCTTGAATGGTAAGCCTCATATTTTAGCCTTCATGATACAAAGGCTGCAGGAAAGTACAATTTATATGAACATGAGAATTAAATTAAATTAGTTTAAATTAAATCAATCTTATACTTTCAGAATGCCATCCTTGTTATCTAAATGATATTTACTAAATGATCAATAAGTGATATTTAACATTTATTGATCATTTAGTATGTTTCAGGTTCTATGCTAAGCTCTTTACCTATATCATTTTATTATCACAACTGCTTTATAGAGCATGTTACAAATGATAAAACTAAGGCACTTAAAGGTTAAGTTATATGCCCTAGGCGATAGATTGATTAACTAAAAGAGCCAAGTTTAAACTTAAAAAGTTTGACAAAGCCTAAAATCTGAAAGGTAAGGTTCCATTACATTCCCTCTATACATGAACGGAGGACTTTCTAAATAAATGAGAACCATTGTTACTAATATTACTATTCTTGTTTGACAACTCTGATTACTAGAAGTTGGTATATGCTATTTTAAAATAACAATTTAGCATTCTGGTTTACAGATTACTCTTTTGTAAATTTGGTTAGCTTGAATCAATCAGAGAGACTGATCATCTCTTGGGCTATAAAACATAGCAGAACATATGGAAAAAATATGATTTACAGCTCCATCCTTTGATAAAATTAAATTGCATTTATGATATCCCAACTACACCAGTTGTGACTATAAAATAAGGTCACATTTTTATTAAATGCCAAATAGGATTTTCAGCCATCTCTGACCAAACTGGAACTTAATCACTCTCTTCAGATTTCAGGGAAGAGTGACTTGAGAGAGTCACAATTTGATTCTATTGTAAAGAGGAGAGATAAAAATGAAGACTAACTTTCCAGTTCCAATCCTAGCTTGTTAGAAGGGAATATTCTTGCCACAATATTGCCTTGAAAAACAAAGTAGCAAAAGAGGGCATTATAATCCTTCTTTCTAATTCCCTAAGTGAAATCTATTAATTTAAAAAAAACTATAAATCTTTATTTTAGGATATAATACTTTGAAAGAAAGCATTTGATATCTGAAAGAATATCAAAGCATTATATCCTTGGCATATCATGTTATTCAAAAGCAATGATACTTTTTGCAAGTCATGCATGTAACGATGGTGTTACAAGTCATTGTCTGTACATAGAATAAATATGTCTGACCTAAAAAAAATAAAGCAATGATACATGTAAAACCATCAATTTTCACCATATTATACCATAGATTCAATGTGATTCAATATACTTCGAATGAAATTTTTGGGAGGCACTGACAAGATGATTTGAAAAAAAAAATCAATAGTTGACTCTATCAAAGATAATTCAGAAATAAAAGACCAATGGAACAATCTGGTTTTACAAAACATCTCGGTATATTATATTAATAGAGACATAATATGTAATACAGGGTATGGTCACCAGATAAGCAACACTACCAACGCACTGGAAAAGATTGCCCAGCAAGAGACTCAATTGTGTGTGAATTGATTATACAATAATATAGATATCACAAATCAAATCAGGAATACTTGGTAAATACATTTGGAACAACTACCTTGCAATTTTACAAAAATCAATTGTTTTATTTCATTTGTCGAACTCAATTTAAGATGAAGTACTTATTTGATATTTTAAAGATTATTCTGTTATGGTTACGAGGAATGGACTAGGTAAAGATAGAAAACCACTAGTTGGGAGACTAATAAGCAGACTAAATAACAAATAAGGTGTATAAAAGACAGAATAGACTCCAGAAAAACAGAACTTGATAGTGAGAGATAAATCTGGAATACACAGGGTTCTGACTTTAGAAGGTAAATGGTTCTTTCCACTGAACGAGGTCACACTAGGTCAGAGTTGGGGAACCTTTTCATTTTGGAAGGCCGTATTAATTTAGCTGTAATCAAATAAGGGCACATTCAAGAAACTTCAATTAGATATACATAAAAATTTACATTGTTTTATAAAAATCTAATATGTACCTTAATTTCAAAAAACTATTTTTTAGTTTTAAAATGAACTAACCTTTTAATGACTTCGTTGTGTCTGCTTTTTGTTGGAAAGCATTTGAATGTTTGGTTGCAGCACAGCGGTCTGTAGCTTCAACTGATCCTCTAGATGGGTATCAGTCATTAGTGACCTTCAGGGCGTCTTGATTTGGGTTAGGTAGGACATAAGTGGCTGAAAAGCAAGAAAGCATTTTTCGGGCATGTTGCTGAAGGCTTGGGTATTCTACCACATTTTTCCATATTTCAATTGGATCTTTCTTAGCATCAATCAAACCACCCCTGAATTAGGTGAAAAAATGCTTATAGAGCAAAGCTTATGGATTCAGCATGTGATGCAAAGGATGCCCCAGACTAGAGTTGATAATAATGGTCTAGAATTCAGATAATATGTCTGGGATGAAAGTACAGTTGACCCTTGAACAACACGGGGGTTGGGGTGCCGGACCCCACACAATCAAAAACTCACACATAACTTTTGACTCTCCAAAACTTAACTACTAATATCTACTGTTAACCAGAAACCTTACTAATAACAGAAGCAGTCAAGTAACATATATTTTGTATGTTTTATGTATTATATACTGTATTCTTACAATAAAGTAAGCCACAGAAAAGAAAATATTAAGAAAATCATAAGGAAGAGAAAATATAAGTGGAAGTAGCTCATCATAAAGGTCTTCCTCAGCCTTGTCTTCATGTTGAGGAGGCTGAGGAGAAGGAGGAAAAAGAGGAGTTAATCTTGCTGTCTCAGAGGTGGTAGAGGCAGAAAAGGTGAAGGAGGGGGAAGGAAAGCAGGGAAGATAGATAGGCACACTTGGTGTAACTTTTATTGAAAAAAAATTTGCATGTAAGTGGGCCTGTGCAGTTCAAATCTGTGTTGTTCAAGGGTCAACTGTACAGACTCAGTAGAATACTGCTTCTTTGCAGTATTTGAAGTCATAGGAGTAGATGAAATAATTCCGGAAAAGGATATAAATGAGGAGAGCCAAGCACAGAATCTCAGAATGGTAGCAAGATTACAACCAAAGTACTGCATTCCAGAAAGTAAATAAGAATTGCAATGAGGAGAAAAATGTCAAAAATATGAAATGCAGCTGAGAATCCTTACAAGACATCAAATGTGCTGCCCACACTAAATTAGGCAATTAAGAAGTATTGGAGATCCCAGCAAAAAGGTTTCAAAAGCAGATAGAGAAAGAGGCTATGTTGTACATGGTTCAGGTGTGAATAGAGAAAGGAGGAAAAATCAGGGGGAAAATGTGATGGAGAAAAGGTTATATAAAATTCCATTTTGTAACAAAAAAGAAAATAAAAGACTCTGAAATTCTTACTTACATATTTAGACATTAATTAGCACATGGATATAGAAAGTATTTTATAAGTACTAATGTTTTCACACAATTAGTAATTTTTTTATTTTGAAAATTACCACTTTACAACATACTTAGATCAAATACACAAGCCAAAATATTAAGTGTATCCCCCATTCAATCTTGAAATAAAAACCACAATTTTAAGATTCTGTCATGTGATATTCTGTGAGCTTTTAGTTACCATAGGTCGCTACATGTCTAAATGGAATTAAATCTAAGTTTTTTACTCATGAAACAATCAAATTTTACTCTATAATTTAAGAGTCCTTAAGGGCTTTTTTTCCTAGAAAATATCAGTGAAAAGTTTGATTCTATGTTTTTTTGGTAGCTGAAAGTAAGTGTTGCTCTGGCTATATATGGATTCTGATCACATCAGAGTATTTCACTGTATTATATTTTGCTGATTTTGCCCTAAAAATAATTCTGAGAGACTTCAATTTCTTTTCCCTGCAGAAGAAATGAGCTATCTTACAAGTAACTTTATTCAAATACACTAAGCAAACAAAACTCACACATGAGAGATCAGAGTTAAAAAATGGACCAGGAAAAACAGTGAACTGTTTTCTTAATATACTATTGGCAAGTCAAATACTCTCACAGTGCAGACTTCCTGTTGTTAGAAAAGTAAGGAGAATTCCTATTGATCAGGTGGGATAATGAAACACTTCTGGAAATGTGGCCTGGTGCAGTGTCATTGGGAAATACCATACTGAGATATAAAGAATTGCAAGGCTGTGAAATTCCTTATCTTAACATAGATGAACCTTTGAAGATTTATAAACCCTCTGAGGTCTTCCTGGTTTGGAAAAAGATTTAGTTAAGAAGCAATCTTAGAAAACACAGTATACCAGCAGAATCAAGATTTTGGAATTCTATAATAAATACATACTACAAATCATATGTATTAGAAATTCACAAATATAATTAAAATCATTTGCTACCCTTCAATCATTTTTCCTATGAAAAATCACCTGAGCTAGATTGAGAGGAACCAATAAAAATGAGTCAAAATGGTCTCACTTTTCTAGCAGAGAAATGCTTAATTAACGTCAGCAAATAAGAAAGATACCAACTTCTTGGGTGAAGGTCAAGAGATTCTACCCTTAACAATTTTCTGAAATATCAAGTGTCTAGGACTCAAAGAGATATATAAAGATAGTAAAATACTCATATATATTATACCCAAGATGGGCTCATTTTTGAATAAATATTAGAGAATTTGTAAGAGAGTTAAGGAGAACTGACAGAAAAAACATGATCAATGTGTGCACACACACAGAGATATTATTTCCTTATACCAACAATAGCAATAAATATAAAATAAATGGAAATTAATATGCATAGATAAGACTATTTCTTTTAGATTGCATTAGTGATCATACACAAAAATCAACACCATATGGAATAAAGTTTTACACATCAAAAGTCTGTGGGCCTTTTGGACTAGAGACCAACTTGTAGAAAAGGCAATTAGTCAAATTTGCCTCACATTCCCTAAATAACCTTCATGAGGACAAATTGTGAAAGGCAGTTTTAGTTAGTTCATATCCTGAGTTCAACAATTGTTAATGCATTTAACGTAATATAGGCCGCACACGACAAGCCCACAGCTAACATACTCAACAGTGTAAAACACACATTGGGGAAAGGATAGAGTCCTTCAACAAAAGGTGCTGAGAAAACTGATTATCCACATGGGAAAGAATGAAATTGGATTCCTACCTTATACTATACACAAAAGCTAATTCAAAGCGGATTAAAGTCTTAAACATGAGGAGGAGCCTGCTGCACAGTGTTAGGAACCGGTCTGCTCTCCGGGAGTCAGTTGGGAGCCTGGCGGGGTGGCCGTCGGGTGCAGGAATGGCTCCCCCTCCGCTTTTGGATAGCCTCCTCCTCCATGGCGGGGTGTGCCCGCCGCCCTGTTCCTCGCTAGCCACTCGCTGCCCTCACACCTGTCGCGCACGAGACTCTCGGTGGATTTGGCGCCATGGGCCATCGCGTGCGGGCGCGGCCCCCGAGGGTCTAGAGTGCCGGGTCTGGTGGCTGCCGGCCGTGCTGGCGCCCCCGCCAGGCGTGGAGGGTTGGAGCCTCCTGCAGCCAGAAGGGACGGGGAAGACTTTGAAACTATAAAGCTCCTTGAAGAAAACAGGGGGAAAGCTTCTTGACGTGGTCATGGCAATGATTGCTTGGGTTTGGCACCAAAGGCACAGCCAGCAAAACCAAAAATATACAAGTGAAACTACATCGAACTAAAAAACTCTGCATAGTACAGTATATAATCAACAAAGTAAAAAGGCAGCCTATACAGTGAGATAAAATATTTTCAAACTATGTATCAAAAAGAGAAGAGATAATAAATGTTGGTGAGGATGTGGAGAAAAGGTAACCCTTGCACACTGGTAATGGAAAGGTATATCAGTACATTCATTATGGAAAATGGTATGGAGGCTTCTCAAAAAAATTAAAAATAAAACTACATTATGGGCTGGCATGGTGGCTCACGCCTGTAATCCTAGCACTCTGGGAGGCTGAGGCCTGTGGATCCTTTGAGCTCAGGAGTTTGAGACCAGCCTGAGCAAGAGTGATACCCCATCTCTACTAAAAATAGAAAGAAATTAGCTGGACAACTAAAAATATATAGAAAAAATTAGCCAGGCATGATGGCGCATGCCTGTAGTCCCAGCTACTTGGGAGGCTGAGGCAGGAGGATCACTTGAGTCCAGGAGTTTGAGGTTGCTGTGACCTAGGCTGACACCACGGCACTCTAGCCCAGCAATAGAGTGAGACTCGGTCTCAAAAAACAACAACAACAACAACAACAACAACAAAAAACCCGCTACATTATGATCCAGCAATTCCATTGCTGGGTATATAACCAAAAGAAATGAAATCAGTATCTCAAAGAAATATCTGCACTCCCATATTATTGTAGCATTATTCTAGATATGGAAACAACCTAAGTGCCCACCAATGGATGAAATGATTTTTAAAAATGCAGTGTATACATATAATAGAATACTATTTAACCATAAAAATGAAGGAAATCCTGTCATTTATGACACATGATAAACCTAGAGAACATTATGCTCTGTGAAATAAGCCAGACACAGAAAGATAAACACTAATTGCTCTCACTTATATTTGGAATCTAAAAAGGTCAAACTTATTGAAGCTAGCAGTAGAATGGTGGTTTCCAGGGGCAGTGGTGGGGGTAGAGGAATGGGAAGATGTTGGTAAAGGGTATAAATTTAAATTGTAAGATTCATAAGTTCTGGGTATCTAATGTATAGCCCAATGTCTATAGGAAATTATATTTTACACTTGAAATTTGCTAAGAGAGTAGGTATTACGTGTTCACACCACGAAAAAAGAATAGTAACTGTGTGAAGTGATGGATGTGTTAGCTTGATTGTGGTCATCATTTCACAATGCACTTGTGTGTATAAAATACACATACATAATCATAATGTTGTACACCTTAAATATGTACAATTTTTATTTGCCAATGGTACCTCAGTAAAGCTGGACAAAAAGAGTAGATGTGACAAAGTTTAGAAATTGTAAACAAAATGAAGATAAATCAATAGGAGATTTTAATAATAGATTTCTGAAAAATTTCCAGCAATATTTTAGGGAAAACATAACAGCTGAAATAAAAGAGGAATTTTTCTTTCTTTTATAAATGAACACAGACCTTAAATAAGGAATTTAGATAAAAATTTCTTGGAGTGAGAAAATGTCAATTTGGAATATCTCCAACATGTGGTTTAGTATTTTCTAAGAGTCCTAGAAAGTAAATAAGCTAGAAATGAACACAAACTCCTATTCTCCAAATAAGACAAACAAATAAGAATATTATTAGAGAATACAAAATTTCTAAGTAATGATTCTTACAATTATTGCAATATAAAGGTCATTAGAAGAACCAATGCCTCCCATTGAGTTACAAAAAACTGTCCAAAGATGCTGCTTGAATGGAAACATAAGCACCAGCAATTCCCTGTCTCATTCTAAAACCCGATGGGAAATTGTCTATAATCTAAACAGACAATATAACTTTCTCACTGATATGGGTACCACTCTGTCATAAACCCCAGTACTATAGTAAACCAATTCCCTCATAGCACTCCAACCACTTAATCTGGGGATTTCTAATAATCCTAAATTCTTCTCCATGACCAATCTGTAACTATTACTCTGGTACCATTCTTCTACAAGATCAGCTGCATAATTTGTGAGACAAAGTGAAAAATGAAAATGTGGGGCCCCTGTTCAATATTTATTAAGAATTTCAAGATGATGATGGCAGAGAGTTAAATCAAGCATAGGATCCTTGTAACCAAGGGCCCTGTGGGACAGCACAGGTCACATGCCCATGATGCCAGCACTACCCCTCTATGTCATAACTCCTGCAAATTCAATAGATAAAGAATTATTTTGAAAATAGAATTTCCAGATAAAGTATACTTCAGTCCCAGAAAATTCTACACACTGATTATAGCTGATATGTATGTTATTAATAATATATCTACACTGCATATGATTAAAAAAAAAAAACCTGAAAATATGGCTATTTCCAGAAACCTATGGGCAAAGAATCTAGAGACATAGGCAAATTTATTAGAGTAAACCTCTGCATGTCCAGATTATTCTTCAAAATTTTTGCCTAATGTTTTTGAATACCCTCGTAAGATGAAGTCAAAGAAGTTTTTGGATCGATTTTACCCATGAACAATGGACAAATTATTATTATCCAGCCACAGCAATATTCCAATTTACTCATCAAGGATTTAGATTTTTTCCAAATTCAATGAGCAATTTACAAGATGCTAACTCCTTGTAACTCCTTGCTTCCCAGTAGTACCTAACACAGATTCTCCTCAGTCCCTTCGGTAGAATTCTTTATAGTAATATGTCTATGCTCAGATTTGTTTATTAATTTAGTCTCTAAAATAAGAATAATCAATATTTATTTGTCTTCTCCTGGGAAAAATCAACAATTCACCTCAACAATGACACACCTAAGGATTTACTGAATATCTGTCCTACTTCTCCTGAATCTTGAAACAGGATCTTAATATACAGATCCTTTGTGGACTGACTCTGCTACGATAAGCAGATAACCTCATATTATATTCCCTTACTTTGGAAAATCCTAAAACTGACTCTATCCATATACTCATCAAGCTAGTTACAAAGGGACACCAAGCTTCTAGGAGAAAATTCCAACTCTGCAAAATAATAGTTCATTATTCTAAGCTGTGATCTATCAGTTGAAGGAAAGACATTATCCAAGGAAGATTCCAAATTATACCAAATTATTCATGACCAACAATTAAAGGTAATTAAGGAAATTTCTTAAACAGATACTGTCAGTAATGAGTGCCAAATTTTTTTTAAATAGGAATGCCCATTTATAATTTAACTAAGTCAAATATCTCAGAACCACTCCTATGAGTCACAGAGCTTTAAAAAGTCCAAAGTAAGCTCAAAATGTCCCTTCAATATCCACCTATGCAGGTCTACCAAATCATTTATAAACCTTTAGTTTTGTATGTACATGAATGGTTAGGTCATGCTCTAGGACATTAATTTAACAACACGGCACACATCAAAGGCCATCAATTATAGCCTAATTAAGTAGGCTATAATAACAAAGACTTATCTTCCTTGTCACAAATAATTTGCTTCCTCTGATAAATTAGTCAAAACTATTGAGGTTTTGTACTACAATCACCTTCAGTCTTGATGGCACCACATTCAATACAATTCCTGTTAACTGTTGAATGCTAATCATCTAACAATTTTTTGCTAGCTGAATAAATATGAAATATTAATACTTTCTTCTCATATTAAATATACATCTCAAATCAGCAAGTTTAATATTTTTATTGTTTTATTATTTTAAATATTTTAATATTTTCCCTGATGGAGAATAATTATGTTTCTATAGTTCAAGAATTGTTCATTTTCAGAACATATCATTCTCATACGAAATCCTTACTTGACATTGTATATTGATGTGTCTTATCTCACAAATGAAAAGGGAAAGTACCAGGCTGCTTATGAATAACTACTCTAGATTGCCTTGTAGAATTCAGCTTCTCATCAGAAAACAATCAGATCAAGTATCTAAACTTATGGTCCTTTGTAGGGCATGTCAATTTGATTAATATAAAAGTCTAAATATAATCACAGATAGTCAATAGATTTTTATAGTTCACAACTTTAAAATGCTATGGAAACAAAGAGTATTCTTAACTTCTTCCTGTACTTCTATAAAAACTGGGCCAATAATATATTAATTGCTTGATGTTTTAGTGCTACCTGATACAATTGTGATTATAAAGTAGATATTCACCAGAAAAGACATAATAAATGCATCTAAAGGAAATGCTTACACAGGTCATTATGCTAAGCCAGTTTTGCTGACTAAAGTCCTGTGCAAAGACTTTTTATAAAACAAAAAGAAAAATCCATGAAGAAGTTAAAAAATTCCATTTATGAATCCACAAAATTTGGCCACCAATCCTGTAATGAAATACTAAGAATGTTTGGGTTGTAAGATAAGTCACAACGAAGCTAAGATGGCTGAATAGTGACACAAGATAACCTCAGATGGACACTTACTAAAGTACTTTATGAGATAATCCAAGATAAAAGGAACGATCCTCCACAATGTTAATCAAACACTGGTGGACGAACTTTTCTTAATATCAGAGGATATATCCAGTTCATGTCTTACCTATAACCGACATTCCCGCTGCACAGGGTGGGGAACCTGTGGCCTTGGGGCCACATGTGGCCTTCTGGATCCTAAGTGCAGCCTTTTGACTGAATCCAAACTTCACAGAACAAATCTCTTTCAATAAAGGGATTTTAATAAAGGGATTTGTTCTTTGAAGTTTGGATTCAGTCCTGGGGCTGAACTTGGGTATTCTGGAGGGCCACATGTGGCCTTGAGGCCTCAGGTTCCCCACCTCCAATTGGACATAAACAAGAACTATGTTCTACTGGACCCCATTTGGAAATGACTGAATATATTTTATACAGTTGCCTTTTCCTTTGCATTATGAAAACATACCAATGATTGGCATGTATTTGTCTGAATATATTGTCTCCAAGCCCACTATCACCTCTAATTGTCTCATACTTGTCCAAGAGCAAGCTAGACTTTGGCATGACATATACCATACCCACTTCAGTGGAAGCCACAGTGGCTCTAAGGCCCAGGTGTGACTAAATTAGTTTAATAAGGCCCAAACTTCCCTGGCATCCCAGAGGATGTGTGTAATATAATCAAAAAGTGTGAGATTAACACACACTGGGGCAAATTTTAACAAGTGAAAGGCAGAAAAGAGCTGGCAGATAAATTGCTTTCCCTTTCTTTCCTTAATGGAGCTCTCAAGACTTCCTTCCTCAAATGGACTATTCCAAAATGCAACAATCACAAATAGTCTCTTCAGATATATCACTTATGACCCAGCCATCAGCTATATTTTATATTGAAACTCTGACCAGATCAGTAATGCATCACCTTTATTTGATTTTCTTCCATTTATGTTTTGCTTCTTTTCTCCTCATTTTTGAATCCGTGAATGGAAGATTTATTTTAGCTTCTATTTTCTAGGAAATCCAGGCCAAGATAACTGATGCCAGAAGGGACCCAAGAAAGTAAGCTATCAAGGTGGTAATTTGAAATTGCATTCATTGTCCACCTGTCTGAAAGCAATAGGAACCCTATTTCCAGAGTTAAGTGAGGTAATAACAATCATAAAAATGTAGTGGAATCACAATTACTAAAGCTTTTGCCTATGATTAATTCAGAATATGTGTAGGTAGAATGTAAGGAATAGGAAGATCATGTGACGCTCTTCTAATCAATATGACGCAATGATAATTATAAAGTGTTTGGCGTTTGGTGGTGGCATTAAACAGCATGGGAAGTCTTGAAAAAAAAATGACAGGCTCAGGGTAGCTATTTGCCAACATATGCCAGGCTATAAAACCAGATAATTTCAATAGTAGCTTTAAAGAAGACTGTTCTCTTGCAGCCAGGGGGCACACTCTGCTAAAAATGTATCTGCTTATAAGGGATGCAGAACTGCAAAAGGAAATGATGTTCAGAGACTGAGGTCTCTGATCATTGAGATCAATAATTGAGATCTCTGATCATCAAATAAATGTCCTGATGGTAAAAGAGTGAGAGCCTGAGATTTATGTGGTAGAAAAACTGTATATTTTAATCTTCGTATCTCATTTAACTCTCCTGGCCAAAAGCAGCAACCCCTTTACCCTTGTTGTAGATGAAACTGTTCTAATCTTGCTTGAAAACTGTGCAGTAGCTTCAACTGAAGCCACTGTCTCAGAAAACAATTATTTTCTTCAACTCCCACCACTTGACTGCTGCCAGGCTAATAGCTATAGGAAGCCCTAAGCATATCCTGAGTAGTATAATCTCTGCTCAAAGAAGAAATCACACAGTTAACAGGGCAATGTGTGTGGAAATGGATCCTAAGGGTGTGGTAATCCGGAGAAGCACATCTGTATCTGGAAATGGGAGGGTCTGTTGATTTTTAGAGAGACAGTGGATAGACAGATGGGGGTGGAGTGACAAAGAAAGATTTCCAATGAAACTGAGGCCATTTTCGAAGGTACTTAGAAAAATAAATATACTTTACATTTCAGTAGGAATTTTTGTCCCCCTAAAAATTTATCATCATGGACATTAGTTCATAGTGGGGACTCATGGCAAATAGGTATTTAATAAACCTGCAATGTGGTTATTAATTCAGGATCCACCTTAATAATTAGGATAATAGAAGATAACAGAAAGGCTCATATTTGTTCTGTCACCTGTAATATAATGGCCCTTTTATAGGAAAGCCAAGATGGAAGACCTGTCCCTTCATCTCTGGCCAACATAGTAAATTAAAAGCCATATCTTTGGAAGAATAGTTATCAATGTCACCATCAAGGACTTGAGTGTTGCAAGAACCATCATATCCCCATGCAATTCCTCTTGTTGCCTTTGCAAAACCAGACAAATCATTGACAATAAAGGTTGACTATAATAAATTTAATCAGGTAGTCCAAACTGGAGATGCCATACCATGTGTGGTATCTTTACAGGAGCTCTGTAACATTTTATGAGGTTATATTTTGGAATGATTTTTTATTTTCTCAATCTTCAATAATATAGAGGGTCAAAATCTCTGTCTTGCTCTAAGATTATACTAACTTTTACAATCTTTGTCATAATATACTACTCATCAGGAACTTTGTTCACTTTGACATTCCAGTGAAGAATCACCCTAGTCTGTAACATCGATGACATTATGCTAATTACATCATGTAGCACTTAACAGGTACTCTAGATGCTCTCATTAGACACAGGCATAACAGGTGTTGTGGTACAAACCTCCTAAAAATCGGGGAACTGCTACAATGTTTAAGTTTTTACAATATATTCCACCTTGCAGTGGGCATCAATTTGTCCTTTCTAGAGTCATTTCATACTGTAAATATTGGTTTACTTTCGGTGCTTGCAATAACTGATAATACCAGTATCCAAGGGCTTATAGACCATCCATTCTTTGATATGGTATACCACCTAATATTTTCTAGGAGTGGAAGACACATTTTATGGCAAAGGAGATGCAACAAATGACACAAGATTCCCCATTCTGACAATGGGTCCCATTATCCATAAATAGAAAGCTGATAATATAGTTGAGTGGCCTGTTTAAATTGCATTTAGGGTTGTAGCTCAAGAACAACACTTTGAGGGTTGGGAGATGTCTTCTGGGGTGTAGTATGTACACTGAGCCAATGGCCAGTATATCAGGCTGAGTCTCAATAGCTAGAATTTATGATTCCACTAAGTAAAAGGTAGGAAAGATTGGCCTCTCTTGACTATCCCTGAGAGTAATCTACCTGTTGAATTTTTTTCTGTATTCCTAAAACTTAACTGTTCTGTATTCTTAACTTTTCTGTATTCCTAACTTAACTTTTCTGTATTCCTAACCCTCTCTGCTTAAACACCTGGTTCCCAGGGTGTAAACACTTCTGTCAGGAAATCCTGAAAGATTTTCAATAAACTGGAACCTGCAGCAAATACATGGCCATTTGTGATCCTCATGCCAGTGTTATCAGTGGGCAAAGAAAAAAGTTGCTGTAAAGATAAAATAACCATGACATTCAGGGTATGCTACTAAAACACGGGGAAAAGGAAGAATATTTCTTGAACACAGCTGATTCACTGGGTTGCTTCCAATGATTTCATGACAAGTACTCATGGTTAATGGACAATTAAAGCAAACATGGCTCCAAAAAAGGAAAAGAGACTAAAAGCTCAGAAACCTTAGGGAAGAAAATATATGTATATTATGCCTGCAGGAAACTAACTCAGTTAAGACAAATGGTGGTGAGAGAATGAGTGGCCGAGGAGGGGGATTATGAATATCAACTGTATAGTTTTCTATTTCAGTACAACAATGACCTCCAAGAATGTGTGACTTAAAAACACCAAACTTATTATTTCTCATCATTTTTTGTGTCAGGAATTTGGGAAGGGCTTGCCTGGGCAGCTTGTCAATCATCCTCACAGCACCAACTGGGGAAGCTTGACACAGGATAGCTCACTCACAGTGCGTGCAAGTGATTGCTGGTTGCTGGATGGCAGAAAGTTGACGCTGGCTCTCAGCATAAGGTGAAGCTATACTGGACCTACTTTATACTTCTTCCCAGATATTGTAGTCCTATGGATTCTTCTGGACCTTGCCCTGTGACTTTGCTTTCTGGCTTGAGTGGTCAATCAGATCATCCTTTAAGTCTCAAAGCCATGGGCACAGTCACTTTCACTCCATCTTCTCACACATCTAGTTGTCTCAGTTGTCCCTAAAGGTGGGAACTGGGCTTGGGCTTGAGTTGCTTCCTTTCATGGCAGAACACACAGAGGCTCTAACTCCTAAGTCTAACCTAATTGGACCCAAAATAGCTCTAGCTTGTTTTGGATTGAATTTTTTATAACTTTATTGAGATATAATCTACATGCCATAATCTTTGCCCTTCTAATGTGTATAATTCAGTGATTTTTAGCATATTCAGAGTTCTACAACCCTTACTGCTTTATAATTTTAGAACATTTTCATCACACATGAGTTGAATTTTGATCTATGAGAGACAGAAGATGGGAAGCAGTCAGTAGATAAATTGTTCACCTTCCACCCTGTGACAGACTGTTTTGAGATGCAGCGGTTCCATATGGCCTCTCTGGAGATGTCCTGCTTGGCCAAACATCCAGCTGTGATTTCTTGTAAAACAGGTGACAATTCAGTAATGCAACATCTTATATTTGTTTTCCATTTGTTTTCCATTTTCCATCTTATATTTGTTTGCCTGTCTCACTTGTCCTTTCTCATGTTCTTAATTTCCTAGGACTGAAATATCCAACAAAGTTGAAACATGTAAACTTTGTCCCATGCTATTTTCTGGGGTTTGGGTAAGAAAGAATGGTATTCAAGAATCTCCACATTCTAATGTACACTACATCCTCTGACACACAGCCACAGCATACTATTCAATATACCCCAGTTCCTTCAGATGATTTTTTTTCCAAGCAGTCCACTCCTTTTCCTGTGCTTTTCCTTCTATCTAAAAGATACAATAAACTTTCCAAATTATTCATCCCTAAAAATATGTTTTCCCTTTAAGGCTCAGAGAAAAACACCTATTGGGTGACTTAATCACTCTTTCCTTTGGGTTTTCCCTGTCTGCTATGTATATTAATAAAGCATTTATTACATTCTGCCCTTAATCACAGTCAAATTTTATTACTTATTCTATCACCTGCCAAATATTAAGCTTGCTTGTAGAGCAGGTTCTTTGTTTATTCACCTTCGACTTTGTATGTTTCAAGTTTCTTGGCACAGTATTTTTCACATAGTAGGAGAACAATAAATGTTGAATATTAAGTAACATAACAGAAAAAATTGTATTTCAGATGAATACATTGGTATTAATTTCAAATGAGGTTAGTACAGCTATAATCATCTTATTTGCCCTACAGGTTTCAAGCTACAAAGCTTTTTATAACTTCAAAGCATATTTTTCAGAAGATCCAAATTATTTCATTTTATTTCTCTTGGCATGAGGAAAAATTGCAGTGAAATGGGGAAAACAAAAAGCTATCCATACTTTCCATTCTGTCATTCGTAGAATTGCTTTAAAATTCTCTGTTTTGCAGAAACTGGTTTTGAAAATATCTCCTCAAAAAGTTAAGAACATGGAAATTTAATAAACCACATAGAAATTCATGCTGCCTGAGAAATATCAGAGTTTATCCAGAATATCCTACTTTTCTCAGAAAATTCAGACTACTTTTCCATAAGAATTTATTGTTATGAGGCATTATATAACATTGAATCCTAATTAATCCTTGACAAAAAAATTTTGAAATGTTTACTACCTTGCATGTGTCCTGCTTTCTACTGGACAGTCACTTAATAGCAGTGGACTATTATTATTAAACGGTACATTATTTTAAAACTGCATTATTAAATATTGTTAGGCTAATTATATTTTATCTGGAGGAAAAAATACATGGTGTTTAGTGGAGTTTACTAATATGCTTCAATTTTTATTTTCAGGACACTAAAAGAAAGCTCAAGTCATTCCATTATAATCAAATGGTGGATCTTTTAATATTAGCAAACAACTGGTGATGACACTATGTCATCAGTCTCTGCTTCAGCCACACCACAAAATTCTAACATTTTGCTTAGAAAGTTTATATTGATATATAAATGAATGGTTTTGGTTTTTAGCAGTAAGAATCAAGCCACCCAAGCAGTTGATGTGGGAGGTCAAACAATCTGAAGAGCAAAGCCCAATTGCAGATCATTTGGCTATTTTGGCTATTCTTAGAAGTCTGCCTTCAAATGCTTTCCCTCTTGCTCCTAATTTAAAACCACTAGAAGATATCCAAGAGGGAAACAAAAATGTTTCAATACAGTGCAAATCAGAAAATCACATACCTTACAACTGTTAGAGAGATACTTATCTATCTCAAGACAGGTGGAAACGTGATGTCTTTTAGTGTTACAAATGGTTAGTCCTCTTTTGGTGAGCCTTGCAAACTGTACATGAGTTCTTTGAATCTGAGCCATTTTATCTGGACTCAGCTTTTAGAATTTCAGACCGGATTCAACTCCTACAATTATTATTTATGATAAAACACTGTGATATTGGTGCAAAGGTCAGGGGTGTCACTGATAAAACCTGCTAATCACATAATATTTATGCTCATTATCCATTCTTGGCACACTTCTTTTCTCTTTTGAAGTCTATATATCATTCTATTTTCATTCTTCTCTGATGCCCAGGCCACATCTAGCTAGAGGAATTTTGTTCTGAGAATGATGTCAATGTGAATTTCATAGGAGCAGGAATCTTTGTCTATTTTATTCAATGATACCAAGTAAATAATGCAGTGCCTGGCACATAACTGGTGCTCAATAAATATTTGTTGAAGGAATGTTGGATGAATAGAAGAGTGAAAGGAAGAAAGGACCAAAGTTTTATCAATTCAATACTTACTCTTTTTCATGAATCTATAGTGTCCCTTTAACAGTAATATATCAGAAAGAGAAGTTAACATAAAGTTATTTAACATTTTGATATTATAAGATAATTTTGACAACAGGATACAGAGTTTGGGGCATGTTTAATATTTCTTAGGCTCATTTTAGTTTCTTTCTGTCCACTATCTGTAAAGATTTATATAAAGTTATAGTAATAACATTCATCAGGTATGGGGCAGATGGGGGGGTGGAGGGGATGGGTATATACACATCCAGTGAATGGTACACACCATCTGGGGGATGGACATGCTTGAAATTCTTACTCGGGTGGGGCTAAGGCAATATAGGTAACCTAAATATTTGTACCACTGTAATATGCTGAAATAAAAAAACTTAAAAAAAATTCCTTATGGAAAATGTATAAATTATAGGGAAAAAATGCACAATAAAAAAGTAAGTTGTTTATAATCCCACCTCCCCAGAGATAACTACTGTTACTGTTTGATAAATATCCTCTCAGTCTGTTTTTCTGGGTATGGAAATACACAGAAATGTTCCATTTAATTTTTCCAAAATTGGGATCATGTGGAACGCTGCCAGAATTTGAATAAAAATATCTGTGCTTTGATCACTCAGTTTTGCTGTGACTGCTGTGTTTATGTGAATACATAGCAATTTTCACACTTTTTCCTACAACCTAGCACATTCTCCTGGGCAGAACCAGGTCATAGGCTACAGCCTGGAGAGTTGATGGCAAGCAGAAGTCCTTGTCACCTCATCCAATGGAGGTAACTCTTGTTAGTAGATTTGGTGCACATTTTTCCAGGTTTTATTTTTCTTGTGATATACTCACAGTAGCTTTTAAATCATTTCCCTTTGCAAATAAAACTACAGTTTACCCTTGATCAACACAGGACTGAACTATATGAGTCCACTTACATGTGGATTTTTTTCAGTAAATATATTAGAAAAATTCTTGGAGATTTTCAGCAATTTGAAAAAACAGACAAACCACATAGCCTAGAAATATACAAAAAATTAAGAAAAAATATATCATGAATGCATAAAATATATGTAGATACTAGTCTGTTTTATCATTTACTACCATAAAATATACACAAACCTATTATAAAAAGTTAAAATTTATCAAAACTTATACAAAGACTGTACATGATGCCATTCCTAGTGGAAAGAAATATAAACAAATATGAAGATACAGTATTAAATCGTAACTGCATAAAATTAACTGTAGTACATACTGTACTATAATATTTTTGTAGCCAACTCCTGTTGTTATTGTGGTGAGCTCATGTGATGCTAATTATTTCCAAATGAGAAGTTTGTCTCAACAGTAAATTGCATGTTACAGTAAAAAGTGATCTCTCACAGTTCTCACGTTTCATCATGTTTAGTTCAATACTGTAAACTTTGAATAACATCTTGGGACCCATATGAAGTGCCACTAGTGATGCCAGAAGTGTTCCCAAGAAGCAGAGAAAAGTCATGACATAAGAAAAAGTTGAATTGCTTGATACGTCCTGTAGATTGAGGTCCGTAGCTGTGGTTGCTTGTCATTTCAAGATAAATAGATCCAGCTTAAGGACCATTGTTAGAGAGAGGGAGAGAGAGAAGGAAATTTATGCAACCATCATTGCAGCTACACCAACAGTAGTTAAGTTTTTGGGTAATCAAAAGTTATAATCAGATTTTCACATTCCTAACCCCTCCCCCCCACTCGTTCATGGGTCAACCAAATACTATAAACTCTAGTGAGAAGAACTTCCGAATTACCATAAAATAGGACTGCGAGATCCCACATTTGGGGAACTTATAGCTAATGAAATAGCCATCCACTCTACAATTTCTTCAAGCGGTAGAATGTATTTCCTTAACAGTTCTCTCCCCACCTATTTCTGGTTGCTGTGATAATTCACATTACTTGGATTGAATCATGAATATGTTGTTAACATAATCAGCAATCAAGAATAAGTAAAATTAATAACATTCTAAGATCATTAAATAGCAATGGGATTACCTTTCAAACTGTTGATTTTTTTCTTTTTAATTCAGATTTGTTTTATGACAGCAAAAGTGAAAGTTCCATCATTCTCTTTCTCTCTCTCCCTCATCCTGAATACTAGAAATGGCTGAACAGGAGCGCTTCCTATTGCACCAGGAGACTCTGCCTGAACAGCTGCTAGCAGAGAAGCAGCTAAATCTCAGTGCCATGCCAGTGTTGACTGCACCACAACTCATTGGCGTATGTGCTTTCCAAATCCTTACACCGTTTCTTAAACTCAAAATATCCTCACTGTTTGTTGGGCCTTGTAATATAGGTCCTAAGAGGAGTCATCATTATTTCCTACCTTCCTGAAAACTTTCCCCCAGAAAGAGTTGTTGGAAGCTCTCCATACACCTCCACCTGGTCCTAAAGGTACATACCTAGATGAACAGGGGAAATTACTTGCATTTTGTTTTTCTAGTATAAGACAAATACATACCATGAGGTAACTTTATTTCCCCAACACATTACTTTTCAGGCGCTTCTGAAAATATATTTATTGAAGAAAAGTAGTTTAAAGAACTGGGTTTACGTGGCCTGGAAGTGGCAGCCTCACCGCTTTCTTCTGCAACTGGACACATCCCCTAGGGCAGGCCTGAATGTGGGCTGCAGCCCAGATTGGGTGGTGTTGGTGTTAATGTACACCTGGTGGCCTTAATTCTGCTGTGCTCAAAGCCAGAGTGGTAGTGTAGGATCACCTTGAATTTGCCCTAATTATATGAAAAAGAAAGTGAACGATTAAAAAACCTTAATATTTTATCCATTACTAGTAATACATTTCCTACCGTAACCAAGCTCACAACAGCTTCTCCTGATAGAGCATATATTTAATTTAGAAATCTATGTATCACTAGGAGGGAAAAAAGTAGTGCCAATTTTACTTTGATGCACCATCGATTTTAATAATACATTCTAATTTCAGAGGTTATGGAGAAAAAAGGATGCTCAGGAACAATGAAATAAAGTATTATTTCTTGAAGTGTTGTAAGCCAATGAAAACAAGCTGATAGCTTTTTTTTGAAATGGTTTGAATATTGTTTCTGTTAAAGTATTATATATAATCTTTAAAAATGAAATTTGTTATATTATAAATAGTTGTTGGAAAAGGAAGCTAGGAAAAATTCTAATTGAAATTTTTAATAAGAGAAGCATTTTTCTGATCATAAAGTTACAGGAAATTTGAAGAATACAGAAATGAATATGCAGTCAATTGTAATCTAACTAACCAGGGATAACCATTGGTAATATGTTGCTATGTATTTTCTTATCTTTTAAGTAAACTATAGACCAACTACCAACTACATGCTTTATCGCAGATCTCAATTTTTAAAACTGTTTAAAAAGGCAGCATTTCAAAAGCATTATAAGCAGTTTTAAAAGTGCAAGGGCAGCAATTTATTCCAAAGATTATGTTCAGAAGAATACTGAAATGTAGATAGTTATCTTCTTGATTCTTAAGAATATAAATTTATTGACATTTAAGAAGTATATGTACCAAGTTATGCAAATTAACTGGTTCAAAATATGCATTTTTTAAAAGACAGCTTATTGTGAGGTAGGTGGAATATAGTTTCCAAATGTGAGATTGTTCTTTATTATAAAAATACCTTACTTAAAAGATATAATGACTTCTTCCTAAATTTCTCTAGTATTAGTTACATGATTACTTAAAATAATCTCCTTATTTTAACTTGTCATAGCTATATATCTGTGAAGAAAACAGAAGAGCTAATGAATATGATTTCAAGAAAGCTTTGGACTTGCTGGAATATATTGATGAGGTAAGAAAGTCACTTGAGATGATCTAAGGCAACTGAATACATATATTAATAAAAAGAGAGGAAAAATACCTCTTTTAGTCAATCATGAAAATATATTAATGAAAAAGGACTCTATCTGATTCAGCTGTCCTAACTCTTAGAATGAATATAGCCCTTTAGAAAAGCTGTCAAGAGACTCTGTTTTCTGATCATTCTCACACATGCCCAGATGTCTTTTTCTGTGCACAAATAAAAAATGTTTTTCAAAAGTACTGAGGTATTTTTTCTCTTTCATTTATTATCATTAGTTTTTGAATCTGATATGTTGCTTTATTGATGTATTCTTCATACTGTTCACTTTAAAAGAAGCTGTTTCTCAGCTTTCAAAGGTTATAGTGAAAATTCTGTAGGATAAGAAATTCTATTACCTGACCATGCAGTTGAAAGTAGTTTGATAAATTTTAAAAATATAGTATTATTTTTTTATGTATGTATTCATTCATTCATTCATTCATTGGCAGTGTCTCACTCTGTTGCCCGGGCTAGTAGGGTGCCATGGCATCGGCCTAGCTCATAGCAACCTCATACTCCTGGGCTCAAGTAATCCTTCTGCCTCAGCCTCCCAAGTAGGTGGGACTACAGGCATGTGCCACCATGCCCGGCTAATTTTTTCCATATATTTTTAGTTGTCCATTTTTTTAGTAGAGATGGGGTCTCGCTCTTGCTCAGGCTGGTGTCAAACTCCTGAGCTCAAACGATCCTCCCATCTTGGCCTCCCAGAGTACTAGGATTATAGGCGTGAGCCACTGTGCCCAGCCTAAAACATAACATGTTGACTTTTACATTACCTTGTTTAAAAATCTTAACCCTCTCAAGGTTCCTGATAAAATCAGATTATCACAGGGTAATCTGAAACTAATTCACACAGATATTAATTGGCTTACTCTTCCAAGTAGTGTTAATATCTTTCAGCAAAGGAAATTTTTTAAAAATTACAAATTAAGGTAAAGCAACAATATTTATTCAGGATTAGGAGTTGATGTTACAAAAATTTAAGCACATATTTCTTTTACTGTCAGGATTTAATCAGAATTTTTGTTTTGCTGTGAAGGAAGAAGATGTAAATATAAATGATCTAAAGCTGGAAATCCTTTGCAAAGCTCTTCAGAGAGATAAGTAAGTTCTTATAGCATGAATCTAAGATATGGTTTTGGAAAGGTACTCTTCTTTAGGAAGTATGTGAAAAAAAACAGTTTTTCGTTTGCTCTCAACCCACAACAATCAACACAGAAGACTTATGTGACCAAATGTGTGGGTGAGTTTCCCCCCTAAGTCCCAAACAAGCAGTGAATTCTGCAGCAGACACCAGCTGAGTGTCCTCTAATTCAGTTCAATTCTGACGCTGTCTACCTGGAGATAACATCAGATCCCATAGGTCAAGGGCTCAGTCCTGCGAGGCTGCCGCCTACTTCTGATGCTAATCTGTACCCCACATGGTTTTACCTGTGCTTCTGACTAACCGGCTACAAATTGGGGTTCTCATGACCCCCTCCTTGGGTTTGATTGATTTGCTAGAGTAGCTCACAGAACTCAGGGAAACATGTTTATCAGTTTATTATAAAAGGGTATTACGTAGGATGCAGATGAAGATATACTTAAGGCAAGGTTATGGGGGAAGGGGTACAGAACTACCATGTACACTCTGAGTGATCGACCCTCCAGGAACCTCCATGTGTTCGGCTATCAGGGAGCTCCTCGAACCCTGTCCTTTCGAGTATTTATGGAGGCTTCATTATGTAGACATGATTGATTAAACCATTGGCCATTGGTGATCAACTTAACCTTCAGTCCCTCTACTCTCCCTGGAGGTTAGGTGGTGGGGCCAGACGTCTTAACAACCCTCTAATCCTGCCTTGGTCTTTCTGGTGAATAAGCCCCATTTTGTAGCTACCTAGAAGCTGGCAGCCTTTAGTCAATCATTAGAATACAAAAAGACATCACTTTGGAGATTCTGAGGATTTTAGGAATTGTATGCCAGGAAACTGAGAGGAAGACCAAATGTATATTTCCCAATATCACAAGAAGATTATGATATCATATGTGAAGTGGTTTTATAACCTTCTAATTATATTGTAACATATAACACATTATGAAAATGTTAACGCTTAAATTTGTAAGCTTAAATTTTTAACTTAATAATTAAGAATAGCCTAAAGACTTAGACCACTAAGTCCTAGGTATAATGAATCATTACTTGTTTCTTAGACAGAGTCTCACTCTATCGTCCTGGGTAGAGTGCTGCAATGGTGTCATCATAGCTCACTACAACCTCAAACTCCTGGGCTCAAATGATCCTCCTGCCTCAGCCCTCCAGTAGCTGGGACTACAGACACACAGCTGGCTAATTTTTTCTATTTTTGGTAGAGATGGGATCTCATTCTTGCTCAGGCTGGTCTTGAACTCCTGACCTCAAGCAATCCTCTTCCCTTGGCTTCCCAGGGTGCTAGGATTACAGGCGTGAACTACCACACCTGGCCAATCACTACTTTTGATTTTAAAATTTAGACTGTCAGTTTGTATAGAAATACATATGTTCCTTATTTTTGCAGAAGTTGGGCCAGTTGTGCCAAACAAGACTTGAAGCTACTTGTTCTTTTTTTAAAAAATAAAAAGTTAATGCAAGTTGAGGGTCAGTGCTGTTTTCTAAGTTATTAGGTAGTTCTTTCTCACAAGCATCTCCTTTTTGCGGAGGAGGATTTCTGTCTATGGAAATGGTGTTTTATATTACGATTCAATGGCAAAGAAAGACTAAGAATAATCAGTTGTAGGAATGAATTCTTTCCATGAAAAGAATTTTAAAGGGAGCATGACTTGAATGCTTAAAGCCTTTTCCTACTCAAAATTTTTCTTTTTCCTATGGTGAGAAATTACAGAAGAGGTATTTTTACTAAAGCATTTCTTCCCTCCTCTAATCACTCCAAATAGTTAAAATTGCTGCTCAATTTGATCTTAGAGGTCACCCTCTGAAGCATTGAGCTTTGTGCTGATGTGATTTCTTGGTCTATCCCAATCATACAAAAGGATGCTGTCATTTTGACTGGAATTCCTTGTCTTGGCTTTTTGTTTAAAAATTCTTAAGGTATCATATGGGATATATGTATTGATTACAAAGCAGTGGTTTTGTGTGTTTCTATTTTAGTAGTAGATAGTCCCAACTACATAAAGCTCCTCTTCTTACTTTATACCAGATACTGGTTGCTACTTCACCTGTTAGAAAAACAGAATATGTTGTAATACACTGTAACTATTGCCTGTGCTCTGAAGGATTATACTTTGGGGTCCATACTAGATTTATTACTTACTAATAGAATTTTTTTTTTTTTTTTTTGAGACAGAGTCTTGCTCTGTCATCCCAGGTAAAGTACAGTGGTGTCATCATAGCTCACAGCAACCTCAAACTCCTGGGCTCAAGTAATCCTCCTGCCTCAGCCTCCAGAGTAGCTGGGACTACAGGCATGTGCCACGACTCTTGGCTAATTTTTCTATTTTTACTAGAGACAGGGGGTCTTGCTCTTACTCAGACTGATCTCGAACCTCCTGAACTCAAGTGATCCTCCCATCTTAGCCTCCCAGAGTGCTAGGATTACAGGCGTGAGCCATTGCGCCTGGCTAAGATACTTGACTACTTGGTTTTTGAAATCAAATACATTTTGGTTATATTGGGTGACTAGCTACCTGAGCGTAGCATCTTATATCTAGTGTAGAGACTATTAAGTATATTGAACATTTAAAGCTCCTTTATCTAAATGATTTGAAATAGTTTCATAAAACTCAGATTATCCATCCCCTACAGCCACCAAAACAACCACGATAGCAAACAGAAGTCATTTATTTCAGCTTTGTCGATGATTTCATTTTCCCCTCGTAATGATTTTATTTTCTAGCTGGTCCAGTTCAGATGGTAAAGATGATCCAATTGAAGTATCTAAAGATAGTATATTTGTGAAAATCTTACAGAAACTTTTGAAAGATGGTAAGTGGTTTGTTACTCTTGGAAATTGTAATATCACTTCTCAGTTTTAGAAATTATAGAATAATGGGATCTAAAATGACAGGGATATTTAAGATAAAGCAGTATTATACTCAAAATTAAATTTGTGTACAGTAAAGGGAGGGCTTTTTCCCACCCTCTGCACTTGGGGAGCATGTATCAAGGTGAAGTCTCCCTTGCTCTAGCTCCCTGGGTGACTGCAGGGGAACTTAGTCACCATGCTGATTCCTGATGGATGAGGAACACCAGTCAGGGCCGCTGGGGCACAAACATCGGTTGTGACACTGAAACTCTATACTGGCAGAAGTGATCATTTCCTTTTATTTTTCAGTTAATTCCTATGTGAAGATTGAAAATTTGAAGTGAGACATCAACTTTTTTTGTATATTCCCTACTAAATTGGCTATACCATTCTTAAGAACAAACTAAAAAAAATTATTACAAATCCCTTTAGACATTAACATTGTAAAATTTAGTTTAGGAACAAAATAAAAAGAAACAAGGAGGGAGTATGTTTTGCACTTATATCTAAGGCAGCGAGCAAAATTCCGCTTGCTGATAAAAACACAAATAGGTAAAGAGACTTTGATAGATGCCATGCTTGTTCTTGAGGGAAGGATGGATTTGAGAAGACTCACTTTTACCGCCTTTCATGCTACTGGATATTTAAAATATGGAGAATGTTAGATAAGAAATGAGAGAATTTGTACACAATAAAGTATAACTCATTTATTATGGAATTATTAGATCAAAATATGTGAAGCCAAAATCCAGGCAATATGCAACAAAATAGACTAACCTAAAGTTTTCTGATCTTTACAAGTACAAGGATACTATTTTTTTAATATACTATATTGTCTTTTTTTATTCTTTTTAAATCTTTTTTGTTATTTCAGCATATTACATGGGTACAAATGTTTAGGTTATGTGTATTGCCCTTGCCCCACCCAAGTTAGACCTTCAAGCCTGTCCATCCCCCAGACGTTGTGCACTGCACCCATTAAGTATGTGTGTACCCATCCCCTCCTGCCCCCTCCCATCTGCCCGACACTCGATGAATGTTATTACTAAATGTGCACTTAAGTGTTGATCAGTTAATACCAATTTGATGGTGAGTACATGTGGTGCTTAAGGATACTATTTTTAATAACAATTGGAAAAAACAAACTGTGACAAAAAGCTGTTGTAAATTTAGTCCTTTAAATGACTGTGAATTTTATTTATCATTTTGACATTTACATACATTTGAATATTTTCTATACATATATCTGCCAGATACATTATTTCATCTACATAAAACATGCCCAGCCCATTGCCTGGCACATAGTAGTTGCTCAATAAACATTTGTTCTTGAATATGTAGAATTATTTGCAGATTCAGAGCCCCAGCTCCTCTGTACTTGATTCTGTTCCCTTTCCCCATCTCCTCTCTGTTGACATTCCTCCATTTTGGAGTCACCAGCTTAACCAAGTGACATTAAGGGGCCCTCAGAGAAGTACTGTGGAATTAACCACACAGATCCTGTTCTGAGGTAGAGAAGCAAACTCTGTGTGTTCCAGAAGCTTTCATTTGAGAGTCTATTGATCTCCATGAATTACTTTTCAGATTTTTAGTCTCCTTTTATAGCTGATGCAATTCCATAACTAATTACTTGGATCTTGGTCAGAATTGGCAAATGGACACTTGATCACCCCATACTGACAGTATATTTAATGAGTGCTTTTGTTTTCAAAAATGAGCAAATAACAGGAAGGTTAATTAAACCTTTTAATTGTCAAAAAATTAAAATTAAAAATAAAATATGAAGAGATATAGCAAAAGGAAATAATCTTTTGCTTTTGCTGGAAAATACTTCAAATTCAAGAAGAGCTAACATATATCTATAAGGCCTTCCCTTTTCTTTAAAGAAATAATTGGATATGGTTGATTTCTCTGCCCTTGTTAGCGATATTCTCCAGTTGAGCCTAATAGAATTATTAGAATGCATTTGGACCCAAATCTGATGGTTTTCATAAAGTAGATGCTTGTAAAAGTGCCACAGAACTGAACTGCATATAATTAAGAATGTAGCACTAATATTTTAGGGTGACTTTGCAGTTTTTGCTATTCTCGGTAGATAAAACAGATGGAAAACAGGCATAGAAAGTCATAGTTTTATAAAAATAATTACTAAATTTTGACCAAAGGACAAAAACTAGTATTATAGAAACTTTTATATAAATAAAAAGTATGTATATTTATTATAACAATAGGCAAAAGACATTTATTTTTGGAACCTTTTTGATAATATGGCTTTCATGTACAATAGTAAATGTTTTCAAAGGACAGATTCTGAAGGTAGGGAGATATATATCACCTCACATTATATTTCATATGCTTTGATGGCCCAACGGTTACTTCAGCCTATGGGATGAATTCATCCTGCAGACATATTTAAATGACCACATGGTTTGCTTTTACATGTTACCTGAAGTATATTATACATGTAGCTATGGTCCCCAACCCCTGGGGGTCACTGAATGCTACAGGTCCATGGTCTATTAGGAACTGGGCTGCACAGCAGGAGATGAGCAAAGAAGCTTCATCTGTATGTACAGCTGCTCCCCAAGGTTCTCACCACCGGATAAGCTCCGCCTCCTATCGGATCAGCTGCCGCCTTAGATTCTCATAGGGGTGTGAACCCTGTTGTAAACTGCACACACCAGAGATCTAGGTTGTGCACCCCTTATGAGAATCTAATGCCTGATCCGAGGTGGAGCTGAGGTGGTGATGCTAGTACTGGGGAGCGGCTGCAAATACAGATTATCATTAGCAGAGAGGTTTGACTGTACAATAAATGTAATGCATTTGAATCATCCCAAAACCATCCCTCCTACCCCCACTCCTAGTCTGTGGAAAAATTGTCTTCCATCATGAAACCGTCCCTGGTGCCAAAAGGTTGGGGACCGCTCCATATCCTTGCATGAAGTTTAAATTTGTTCCTAGTTACCAACATTTAACAGTTAAGAACAGTTCTTCTAAAAGTCATTTTCTGATTTCTTAAAAATCAAATTTCTGCCTACCCCAGACTAAATATTTCCATGGCAGCAGTCAGCTGGAGCTGGGTCATTGGCTCTGAGTTTACCAAGGTGCTCTTGGCCACCTGTATTCATATGGACCCTGTTACCTGCCCAGCCTTTGCAGGCTTTGGAGCTTCAAGCCCTGCTCTAAAGAAAAGAAGCCATCAGATCTTAGGTCTGAACAGAAGGCATGCACTTTAAGAGTCAAATAACATGTTAAGTTTTTTTTAGAGAATTGATCTTTTAGAAATTAATGTGATGTCTTTATAAGTGTAATAATATTTTACAGAGAAGAAGTATTTATTGAAAGTGCTGATCATAATAAATGATATACAGATGTTTCAAATTTAGCCTCATTACATTTATTAATCCATATTTTTATTGTATAACAATTAAGTACAAAAAGTGCTGGACACTTTGAGGATACTTTTTTTAAAAGCAGTATTTGATTTTTAGAACCTTATGGTAATATAACAAATTATAACTATTATTTGCCTATTAATTTAAAAACTTCCTCCAATTTTGTCAAGTGAGAAAATTGTATATACTTTTTTGTAGCTACACAGATCTCAACTTAGTCCATTTAGTTGGTGTTCATTGGCTTTCCAGCTCTATGTATGAGCTGTGAAGAAATAAATCTTTTGCCTATCTAATTTTAGACTTAAACTGTAATACATTTTGAGATACTATAGCTAGCTTTCATAATAGTATTTCTCTACCACATTTATTCCCCAAATGAGAGAACATGTAATTTTTTGAAATACTTGTTTTCAAGTTATTATTAGTTAAAAACGTCTACATTGATGGTATGTGGGAAAAGATGAAAACCTTTCAGATCTAATTAAAGACTTTAAATAGAATGGCTATTTTGACCACTAGGGGGAAAAACACTCAAGCAGCCTCTGAAGAATGTCACATTGTTAGACTTGAAAGTATGTTTGACAGATGGAAGGAATTTAGAAGAGAGTGTTTCCCAAGAGCAAAGTGACATTATATTTTAAATAGAAGCACAGGTGTTTTTATCATCAATCATCTTAATTCATTTGAGAGTTTTATAAAAATAAAAAACGACTTTTTGTGTTTGTGTTCATAGGCATTCAGCTCAGTGAATACTTACCGGAGGTGAAAGACCTACTACAGGCAGATCAGCTTGGAAGCTTAAAGTTCAATCCTTACTTTGAGTTTGTTTTGAAAGCAAATTATGAATATTATGTTCACGGACAAATGTAACTTTTTCTAAAAGTGGTCGTTGTTTCTGAAATTTGAGTGTGTCCTTATAAAAAATTTTAGGCCTTAAACAATTAAAAGTTTGTACAATTTTATAACATGTATAGCTGAATTTTTTATACTTTGTAAGGAAGCTGACATAAAATAGTTATGTAACTATAATTTTGGTTTTCAGTTACAACATTTTATTTCCACCTTTTTTCCACCTGAAATTTGTCACTTGTTGTGCGTGTACTTGTTACCGTTTCCTTTCACTCTCACTTGGTCCAGGGCGCTGGTGTCCTTGTCCTGGTTCTGGCTACTTGTATGTACAAATCACATGGAGCTTTTAGAGTTTTTATAACTCTAAAAATTACAAGATTACACTAGATTGTCTCTGAAATTGCTGTGACTCTGGATATTATGCACCAAAGAGAATCTAGTGTGTTTGGTGACCAAAATAAATTAGGGCTAATGGGAAATATCTAGTAAGATAAATGTCAAAATTTTGCTGATTTATCATGGGCCAAAAAACCAAAGCAGAGAGGGCCTAACTCATATGAGCTTGATAACTGATGAATTCATTGGGAACATTTAAAATTTTTCTACATAAATGAGTATTAATGAAAGTATTTTAGTGAATAACACATTTATGTGGCTTTCTAACCTATCTATAAATTACATTGATAATAAATTTATAGTATTAGGGCTGGTTGTAATCTTTCAGTCTGGGGATTTGGTCAGCCTGGGTCTTTTCAGAATGATTTTTCCTGCACTGCAGCTTTGCCACTTCTGCCTAGCTAGTCGAAAGCATGAGTGATGCTAGAAACCACTGTGCGTTTTCCTACTGTGGCGGTTGATGGGACTGAAAAGGTAATGTTCTCTCAGAGCGTCTTTGTCCTGACAGTATCATCACACAGGGTTTATCTGGCTTTAAATAAAAACGAGAGGTTGCACAGGGAGTTGTTGGCATGTTCACAATTTGGCCCAGTTGAATGCTCACTAACCAGTTTGCTCCAACAGCTGAAAAGGTCAGAAGTTAAACGTGGTGAAGAGAGTCCGGTTGCTGGTCTCACAGAATGCAGCCATCATGGCCTCTCCATGGCAGGCCGGAGCATGTTTGCAAGAGCAGGTTAATGGAACTGTTTATGTTAATCAAAGGAAGGAAATTAGCAGCCTGGTCTTTTTCTCTTTGCAGCTTTCATGTTTGGACAGCGTTAGAGTCCAGGGTAGGAATATATTGAAGGATCTGAGAGAGGCGTCCTCAAACTACGGCCTGCGAGCCACATGCGGGTGTTTTTGCCCATTTGTTTTTTTACTTAAAAATAAGATATGTGCAGTATGCATAGGAATTTGTTCGTAGTTTTTTTTAAACTATAGTCTGGCCCTCCAACAGTCTGAGGGACAGTGAACTGGCCCCCTGTTTAAAAAGTTTGAGGACCCAAAAAAAAAAAAAAAGTTTGAGGACCCGAGAGAAGTTAGGAAGAGCAGCTTGTCAGAAGGCCAGTCAGAAACCACTGACTTGTGTTATGAAACGAGGCTCTGCTTTTACATAGACGTTAACTGTCAGTGTTCAGTTCTCACTGTCTGATGCTGTCAGGTGATAATTGCTCTGGGGACACACAGGCTCCTGCCATCTTCACCTGCCACCACAAACCTAATTGTCCCTGGTATGACAGGAAAATACCACAGGAAAGCCAATCTAATAATGCCCTGGACCCGTGGATTTCGTGGATGTAGAATGACTGCTGTTATGGTGTGAGGTAGAGTCATCTTTTTTTTTTTTTGAGACAGAGTCTCACTCTGTTGCCCGGGCTAGAGTGCCGTGGTGTCAGCCTAGCTCACAGCAACCTCAAACTCCTGGGCTCAAGTGATCCTACTGCCTCAGCCTCCAAAGTAGCTGGGACTACAGGCATGAGCCACCATGCCCGGCTAATTTTTTTTCTATATATTTTTGGTTGGCCGATTCATTT